>WBMV01001937.1:0-19458 GCA_013396655.1 Campylorhamphus procurvoides | reverse complement strand
ACCCTCCCTGGGCAGCCCCTGCCAAGGCCTGACCACCCTTTCCAGACACAAATTCCTCCTGCTGTCCCCCCTGGCCCTGCCTGAGCCCGTTCCCTCTGCTCCTGTCCCTGCTCCCTGGGAGAAGATCCCAACCCTCCCTTGTATCCATCAGGGACTTGCAGAGCCAGAAGGTCCCCGCTGAGACTCCTTTTCTCCAGGCTGAGCCCCCTCCCAGCTCCCTCATCAGCCTGATGTCCAAACCCTCCCCCAGCTCCATCCCCTTCCCTGGACCCGCTCCAGCCCCTCAATGCCCCTCTTGCAGCGAGGGGCCCACAACCGCACATCCCCCCGGGAGCCGAAGGCCTCGGCCCCGCCGCACACTGTGCCCGCTCCGTCACCGCTTCCCNCCGCTTCCCGTCGGGCTGCCGGCTCCCGGCGCCTCACCGCGGGCCCCGGGAGGGCTATCCCGGCCCGGGGGAGGCCAGGAGGCGGCGGCAACCCCGGGGCCGATCACCAGGAGCCCCAGGATCGCTCAGCACCAACCGCGGGGCCGATCAAGCCCCACTACCGACTAGCCCCATCCCCGCCATCCCCTCAGCGCCGCCGCCTCACGGCGNGGGAAGGAGGGAGGGGAGGCGCTGACAGCGCCGTGCCGAGCCGGGCCCGCCGCCCTCAGCCCGCCATGGCCGAGCCCGCGGCCTCTCCCAGCTCCAGCGCGTCGCTGCCGCTCATTGAATCAGGTAAGGCGGCCGGGCCGCGCTGAGGAGGCGCCGCGGGCGCCGCCATCTTCCTGCCCCCCCCGCCGCTCACCCCGCAGGGCCCGGGCACGGCCGCCCCCCGGCTCAGCCCCCGCCTGTCTCCCTGTGTTTCCCGCAGAGCTTTACTTCCTCATCGCCCGGTTCCTGAGCACGGGGCCCTGCCGGAGGGCGCTGGAGGTGAGTGCGGGGCGCGGGGACCCCGCGCTGCCCGCCGAGGGGCTAGGGGAGGTGGGAGCAGCCGCGCCCCCCACCCCGGGCAACACAAATCCTGCCTCGTCCCTCACTCCGTGATTGTTTTTTTTTTTTGTCCCCTTTGCAGGTGCTGGTGCAGGAGCTGGAGCAGCACCAGGTCTGTGTGGGCTCTGATGAAACCTTGCTGTAGTTAAAAGTTTCCTTTGCAAGTCATTCAAGTTTTTGCCGCTGTCTCAACTTTTCCTCCCCCCCTCTTTCAACACACATTGTTTAGGATGTGATCTGTAAGCCCTCCTTCCTCTTTAACCGCTCACGTTTTTTGTTTTTCCTTTATTTAGTTGCTTCCTAAAAGGTTGGATTGGCAAGGAAATGAGCATTATAGAAGTTATGAAGAATTGGTGAGACTTTTATCTTTTAAAAAACCCTTTGAATTATCACGTTGACACTGATGTTAGACCCTGTCCCTTTAAAAGTAGGCCCAAAGCTTCACCTTCCAATATCGTTCTGGCTCTGGACACCGGAATTATTTTAGAAAGGGCCTTTAATTTCTTTACATCAGACTAACGAAAACACAAGCGCTGGTTTAAATTGAGGATATTGTTTACATAGCAGAGGTGGAGCTTGGCGTAGTGCAGTGGTACATGCCACTGCCTACATGCAGGCAGGAGCCAATCTGCAGCCAGGTTTCATTTCGGAGTTCCAGGGGCAAGGTTGTGAGGCACGTTTTGATTTGTCGGTATTTATTTTTCTGGTTGGCTGCTTTCAGCCCCCTCCAACAGATTAGGAAATGAAATCGCTCTTCAGAAACCGAGGGTTGGCAGTCCTGGTGCCTGTGAATGTGCTCGTTATCTCTGGCTCCTCGCTGGTCATTGCTTTGTTTCCACGTATTGGGAAGATGGGAGAGATCTCTCCACAAAATGTGCTTTTCTGCCTTCCAGGGCTGGGGTTGTTTGGTCTGGATGGCTTTGCAGAAGGAAGAGCTGTTTTGGTGCTTAATTTTGCTGCTTCTTTAATGGCAAGGTGTATTTGGCAGTCGAATCTTGTGAAGTGATGGCCTGGGGGTGCCTGCCCAGTGTGATTTTTATCTTGCCTGATTGTAGTTGATTTTGTTGTCTTTAAAGAGATGTTTATTCTTGGTGTTTCCCCCCCCCCAAAGATCGAGCCATTCCAGGTTAAATGACTGATTGTTATAGTTGAATCCCTGTTGTGAAGCACAGTAAGATCTCAGGATCATATTTGTGTAGAGAAGGAATGAAACTTCGTTTAAAGCGTTTTCTTGATTATTTCAGTGTTGCCTAAAGTGATAAATTTGATTCCATGTCCTCTCCTTGTCAGTGTGGTCAGTTGAGCAAATAAGGTTTTAGATTAGTTTTTTTAAGTCACTGAGAAGACTAGTCTTGCTAAACAGGAATATTTTCAAGCTCTGACTTGAATTTAGCAAAGTTGAAAGTAGGATTAAGTTTAAAAAGGATTGTAGGGAGATTGGTTCTTGTTGATTTTCTTACCCCGTTTCTTCTGGCAAAAAGTGGGGTATTGGGAGATGTCATGTGTGGATTCTTCTGACTTCAGGAGTGATTTTTAAGTGTGATTATTATGCATATACAGTTGTCAGATTAATTCTTTAATGTGTGCTGCTTGTGGCTCCTTTTCATGCACAATTTAAAAGAAATCTCTGCACAGGGCAGTGGTATTTCAGAATATCTAAATTAATCTTCTCAACGTTTCAGTTTGATTTTTGAGGGGCTTTGGGAACCTTTTGTCCCACTGGTCTCACTCTGACCTTGCAGAGGCCACAGACAAATACAGTCATGGAGTGTAATTACTTCTTCTCTGTGTTCATCATGGCATTTCACAGCTTTAATATAACTGTTCCTTCCAAAATTTGAGTGAAACTACTCAAAAAGGAAAGGGATTGCAAGGTTTTTGCCTGCAAGGATTGCATTTGGAATATATACTTCCTGCTGATGGCATGCAAACAAAAAGGGTTTTAATGCTTGGCAGAAAGTGTGCTGAGCTTTCTCTCCTGAATGTTGTGGCTGGTACTGCTCTATACCAATTCAAAAGGCAAAATTGGTAAAGAAATTGTGAAAAAATGCATTTTGTAATATTTGGACTGCCAAATATATTTCTTATAATCGATCTTAAGCATCCAGTGATGATATATCAATCAGCCTGTGGGGTAATGCAAACTGTTTTACTGATGTTACTTCCTCCCCACCCACCAGAAATAAAACCTGTACCCCCCCAAAAGCTTCATACATGGATTTTTATTATTAAAACAAGTGCAAGGCTGTGGATTAAACTGTGCATTCCCAATACTCAGTGTGCATTTGGGCAGCTTTTTGCTGCACAGATCTTACCTGATAAATTCTCACTGTTCTGAGGCATCTTGAGTGTGTGTGGGAGGGTGTTTTTTTAGGTTGTTTGATGCAGATAGTGTGAGATAATTCCTGAATGTAGGGATGACTGTTTTGATCCTTTTGGTTTAAGGAAGTAGGCCAGACTTATGTAGTACTGGTTTTTCAAGGAAGCTATTTCCAGGGAAATTGTACTCAAACCTTCTAGTTTGCAGTTCACTGAGCAAGTGTGGTGTGGATGAAGGAGTAGCTGCATAAATTCTTGTGCTTGATTGCAACCAAATTCTCCCTGATCTTGAGTTATGAGGGTTTGAAGTTTATTTCTTCTTTTTAATACAAATAATTGGGTGGATTGGGCAAAGACAGTCACTGCAGGGTCCCTCACAAGTGGGTGCCACAGGGGTGGTTATTGCAAACTTCCAGTAGTAAAATGCTGATGTGCAGTGAGTAACTTTACTGCAGTTATTTTTGCTATAGGTATGCCTTGCTTGTAGGTTACTCACTGAATTTACTAGATCAGAGCTTAACAGGACTGACCTTGGTTTTTGAGTGGAACTTACAATTTTAATTTATTTGATATGCACGTGGGTGTTAATTCTCTTAGATTCTTCTGTCCTGGAGGTACCGTGCATGTTTTTTAATCCTTAACTTTTTGCCAGGTGCTGTCCAACAAACATGTGGCTCCAGATCATTTATTACAGATCTGTAAGCGCATTGGCCCTATCCTGGATAAGGAGATCCCACCCAGCATTTCCAGAGTCAATTCCTTGCTCGGGGCAGGGAGACAGTCATTGTTACGGACAGCAAAAGGTAAGGCTTGTTGTTGATTTGGATTTGGAATGGGTATGATCCACTGTTATATGTGCATAGTTAAGAGTGTGGGAATACTTGTGAGTTCTGTCCATGCATTGAGGAAAGTCCTTATCCATAATTTAGGGAATGGTTGGCAATGCAAAAACATGTACTTTGTTTGATACAGAGTGCATTTTAGTGTTAGACTTACTTCTTTGAGTGTATCTGGGGCAGAGTGTTGATATGTCTCTGGGAAGTTCTGTTGGGTACCTGGATACTGGGATGTGGGACTGGGTTAGAGGATAGTGTTGTGTTTTCAGTTACCTGCCCTGCCTGCTTTAAAGGATGCCCAGGGAATGATGGGGACTGTTCTGTCCTGGAAATTGGGATTGCAGTTACGTCAGCATGAGTGTGTCAAAACAAGTGTCAGCTTGGGATTTTTTTTAAAGAAGGGACTTCTTGGAATCATGGAATGGTTTGGGCCGGGAGAGACCTCAAAGCTCATCCCATCCCACCCCTGCCATGGGCAGGGACACCTTCCACCAGCCCAGGTTGCTCAGAACTCCATCCAGCCTGGCCTTGGACACTTCCAGGGATCCAGGGGCAGCCACAGCTTCTCTGCCCAACCTGGGCCAGGGCCTGCCCACCCTCCCAGGGAAGAATCTCTTCCTGATATCCCATCTAACCCTACCCTCTGTCACTTTGAAGCCATTCCCGTTTGTCCTGTCACTCCATGGCCTTGTGAAAAGCCCCTCTTCAGCTTTTTTGTAAGCCTCTTTTAGGTACTGAAGGGGTCTTGAGATCATTCAGTTAAATATTTTCATACTAATTAATTAAATTTCTAAATAAATATTCATGGAAATATTAGAAACCTTTAAGGCTTGGTACTGAGAACAAGTAGCAAAAATTCAGTTGACAGGTTAGTTTTGTGTTGTGTAAACTGCAGGGGTACCATCATTAGGAGTCATTTCAAAGTTTGGTGGTTGGTTGTGTTGGTTTTTCCTCCTGTTACTCTGTTAAACCGATTTTTCTCTCCTCTGCTGCTGCACTGTTTGTGAAAAGTTTGGGGGCATTCCTGTTTTTATTAGTGGGTTCACTCCTGTGTTTGAGGCCAGTTTTAGATGGGCTCTGTGGAACTGCATCTCTTGGGATTTTGGACATGTATTTATAATGAATTTCACCCAAGTGGTTTTAAAGATTGCAGGAACACTGTTTGGAAGGGCTCTGCATTTGCTGCTCTTCATCGAGGAAGACCCCCTGAAATGCCTGTGAACTATGGCACCCCACCCAATCTTGGTAAGCTCTGCTCAGCTCTCCCCACTGCTGCTGCAGCACAGTTGAAGTACTGGTTTTACACATAGAAAAAATGGCAAATACAAAGAAACCTGACTTAATGAAATATGAAAGTCACTTCTAGTAAGTCTTTAAGTAATATATTAATGAAAGTTGAATAAAACTATGGTTTAGAATAGGTCTGTTGTAAACATGATGTGATTTCTTTGTATTCCAGTGGAAGTGCATCGAGCAAAGCAATTAACTGGATATGCCAAGTTCAGCACTTCATTCCCAGGAAGTATGTACCAGCATGTCAAGATGCACAGAAGGATCCTTGGCCACCTTTCTTCTGTATATTGTGTTGCTTTTGATAGGACTGGACACAGAATATTCACTGTAAGTTGGTGAAACACTTCCCAAACTGAAAATAGTTGTAGATGGATGCAAGGATGGTAAAACTTCTGGAGCTGGATATCAGTGGTGCTAAAATGCAGCTGATTAGCTCCCTCACTGTGGAACAATTTGATGTAATTAAAGGGCAGAAACATGTAAGAAGTTGTCCTCATTAAATATTTCTTTCCAGGGCTCAGATGACTGTCTGGTAAAGATTTGGTCAACTCACAATGGCAGGTTGTTTGCCACATTACGAGGCCACTCAGCAGAGATCTCTGACATGGCAGTGAATTACGAGAACACCATGATTGCAGCTGGGAGCTGTGACAAAATGATCCGAGTGTGGTGTCTGAGAACTTGTGCTCCAGTTGCTGTCCTCCACGGGCACACAGGGTCCATTACCTCATTACAGGTAGGGGGGGTTTAAGTGCTTCTGCCTGGAATTATTTCTGTAGGAATATTGAAATCTGAATGTTTAAATAGTCCTGTCAAAAATTAGTAAAGTGAAACCACAATATAAACCTACTTTAATAAATTCGTTGCCTCTCTGGGGTTCCTGAGTATGTAAGTGAAGATAATGACAGGAGTTCTTCCTCACTTAAAGAGCATTACTTAAAATATTTGAGCGGTTGGAACTGAAGGGAATCTCTGGGAAATACCTTATCCTCCTGTTGTCTGTTCCTGGAGCCTCGACAGGCTGATTTGTGTGGATGATGTCCTGATCCAGTATGTGATTCCAACCACTGCTGGGATACAGATTTTTTGTATAAATCTCAAAAATGTGAGTTATTTGAGAAGCACAGAGATGTTTGGTGTAGATGTTGTGTATTGAAATGTGAAGGTGTTGTGATCCATGATGTGCTTTTGGTGGTCCATTGGATTTGGCCATACTCATTTTGGCCTTTGTAATTCCTTATTTACACAAACTAATTCCTTATTTTACACAAACTAATAGCTCAATATGCAGGTTTAGTGTGTTTTTCAGGAAGACCAACAGCTTATGTTGAGGGGTTAAGAGTGGCTTGTGAAGCTCAGTACAAACAAATGTTTTTGCACTTTTCTCTGCGGTTTCTGTGGCATTCGTTGCATTTTTTTTGTATTTTAATGCCAGAATATTTATTTGAGGTTCTTGTTTTATTACAGTATATGGATTTTTTTTAATTTAAGCCTTTTTAATGAGACTATAATTGCAATATGTACAATTTTTAAGACTTTTCAACATTAGTAATTGGTGAACAGTTAAATCAACTTGGATTCTGTTAAGTTTTCTGAAGGGTTGGTCTATGCATAGCAATAAATCCATGTCTTAAAGAAGTATTTCTGAGGAATTCCTATAAAATCAAATGTGATGCTCAGTTACACATTCAAACCACCTCATCACTCATGCTCGGCTTAATTATAGAATTTTTGAAGTACATCTGTCTAGTCCAACTTCCTTTTTTACCCAGTCTGCTCTGCTCATTATCTCACTCATTGACAACACTTTCAGTGAATGATTGTTGTTAGTTAATACTCCAAATGCAAACCACTGAATGGATTTGGTTTATATAATGCAATAATTGAAATGTAGACCACAAAGTCACTTTGAGGTATGGAAGACATTATTTTGTAAACACTAAAAATGACAATTTAAAACTGCTAGAGCAGTGTTAATGTTGAAAAATCCAAAGTAAATCGAGGTTTTACATTAACCTTTTGATAAGTTCATAACCCATTTTTAAATATCTCTTCTTGTGTGTGTGTCTGATTTCACTTTATTCTCTGTAGTTTAGTCCCATGGTGAAAGGCTCCTTGAGATACATGGTCTCCACTGGTGCAGATGGAACTGTTTGCTTTTGGCAGTGGGATACAGATTCCATGAAATTCAAGTATGTAAATGGACTGCTGATAAACCTTTATCCCATCCTATACTTGAGCAAAAGGAGTCAGGTGCTTTTAGCTGACCAGCAGAAAAAAAATTGGGGTTTGTGATTAAAAAATACGGTAGAAATAATGCATTCCTTAATTATTTTAAACCACCATCACTAACTATATCCTATACAAATTCTTGTTCTTCTGGAAAATTAGTTGGCAGAACTATTAACTTCTTACTACACTAAAAGTAGAAATGCAGGACAACAAGAATGGCTGGAAATGTAAATATGTTGCAAAGTGTAATGAAGCCTGTTGTTTGTGTTGGATTTTCAATAGTCCTGTGATTTTAGGATGTCTCTTCAGAATTTCCATGCAGAGTATGTATGTCCAGATAGTTTTACATTTTCTACATGCTCTTATTTGTATTTAAAAAATTAGATTATTACCAGAAAGAAAAGATCTAGGATGATCAGCCTGTGTCTAATGTTGTGGCATATCATGGGAGTTGGTATAAAATGATCCTTTTTGCATTAGAATACATATTAAAAAACCCTTAGAAAGCAGATTATATTTTATTATTATATTTTAGTTTAATTCAAGCTTATGATCTTAAGGTAGTAGAATTGCCGCAAAAACTATAAAAGGCATAATCTCTTTCATAACATCTTTTTAGGGCTGTAAAAGAGGAGAGTGTTTAATTATTTTCCTCCTAAAATTAACTTAGAGGACTGTATGGGGTGTAACCATTGTTTAAGTTAGTTCAAGCATGGACTTCGATTAGTTGAAGCACTGGAAGGTCTCAAAGAGTTACAGTTGTTACTGTATGTGTTTGAGAAGTCCCTGTTATGTAGAAGTTTGAAGAAACATCCCTTTATGTTTAGAAGAGCATCTTTTCAAAGCATCTTTTCTTTTTAAGCAACCGGCCAGTGAAGTTCACAGAGAAACCCAGGCCAGGGGTCCAGATGCTTTGCTCTTCCTTCAGTGTGGGTAAGTCATGGACAGAGGGAGTGATTTCCTTCCTCTGAAGTATTATGATAAAACTTATTTGGGACAGCTTTAAAATGGACCAAACCTGCAGATGTGAGCAAGGAATTGTAGAGATGTTTATTGTTAGCTGTGACATAATTAAAGAATGGGACTTTCTTCAGGTGAGAATGAGAGATTGTTAAAGAAAGTGGTGATTTCACAGAAGTTAGCTGATGTTTTACTTTTATCCATCTTTGCTGGATTTTTATTTTGCCTTAATCCCCTGGTATAACATCAGGGATTGGCAAAATCAGTTCTCTAAAGATACCATGGTCAAGAACAGTGGAAGGGATTCCTGCCAGCAGGAGCTCCTGATCCAGTGCCAGGGAGAGGCACAAAGATCCCTTCTTTCCTCAGGATCCCCAAAGGGATCTATAAATGTGCTTCACTCCTGCCTTGCAGTTCTCTTTCATTCAGTTCATGTGGCTTTCTGGGAATTTCAGAAATAAAACACAAATCAAAGTGTAGCTTGTTAATATTGTCAGGTTAGAGCCTTGGATTGTGTTTGGGGTTTTTTTTCACAGCACTTAAAGGTGCCAAGAGGGAAACCTTGGAATTGCTGCCACCACAGCTAAATACTGGTGTGTTTGTACTGGTGTACTTCACTTTTACTGGTTTGCTCCCACTTTCACCCACTTTTGAAGCAATTCCCTTGCACAAATGAGACACAGGCTACAGTGAGAGTCATCTACACGCTTCTGATTCCTCATTGTGGAAGGCAATTTAGTGTTAGAAGTTTCAGTATTGCCCTAGTTATGTATTTTAAAATATAAATTTGATTTATTTTTACTGTGACTGGGGAAGCTTTCTGGGGTAAGAGGGGAAATTTCCTTCCATATTTGTATGTCAGTGGAAGAGCATAACAAATTTGCCATTCTTTAAATACTTTTTTTTTAATTTAAACTAGACCTCTGAGAAATGTTGATGATCTGCTTTAATTTCTTACAAAGTAATTTCTTACAAAATTATGGCCTGATTTTTATAGGTGGTATGTTTTTAGCAACTGGCAGCACTGACCATGTCATCAGGATGTACTTTTTTGGCTCTGAAACACCTGAGAAAATAGCTGAATTGGAAAGTCATGCTGTAAGTAATGAGTTAATTAATCACTTCAGACAGTATGGAAGTCACAAGGTAATATCATGAGAGGGTTTGTAACAATACTCTGAATGCATTTTGTTTGACTTTATATGTTTTCTTTAGTGTTGAATCTGACTTTATGTTGCTTGATCAATACATATTTTGTATGCAGAGAATTTCACCTGTTACCTATTTTTCCTGCAGTTTTTATTGTGATAAAAATTAATAACTAATAGTTTATTTCCTTAAGGAATGTGTAAGTAGGATTGGGAACAACACATTCCTCACCATTGTAGTTGGCTTGTGGTATTGGAAATATATTAAAACATGATTAAATTGGCAGCCAGGTTATTTAATCTGTTAATCCTTCAGATATAGCTTGGGCAGTTTTTAAAACATGCATTTTAAATGCATTAATGATTAGTGAATTCTGGGGGGTATTTGTTTGACTTGGTTTGCCTTGCAGTTAAAACTCTCAGAAATTATAAAATACTCAGTTCTTTCATTGTTTCAGATTTTCACTCAGCTCAGTTGTGTCAAAAACTGTATTCCCTGTTTAAAGAATAAAATTTCTAACCAATTCTACTTTTTCTTACAGGACAAAGTTGACAGCATTCAGTTCTCTAATGGTGGTGACAGGTATGTTGAAAGATGCTCAAATGTGAACAAAAAAAATACATCATTTGGTAACTAATAATCTATTATTGTTATGGCCTGGAGATTTCCAGCAGGAAAAATCTACTTATTTAGGACTCAGAGGGGAAATGTGGATTGATCCAGAAAAGTTTCAGCTTCCTATTAATCTTTGTTAGATGATGTCTTTGTCCTGGCTGGGGTTTTATTTACCTGGAGGACTGTTACCATTTTTTTATATACCCAATCTGTTTGAGGCTTCATAAACCTCTTCCTCTGCTTTCCTTTCACTTTCAGGAAGTATTTTATAGGAAATAGGACAAATGCAGTGAAAATGGTCAAAAATAGGTTACAGTCCTTTTCATCTCTTTTATTCTTGCCTCTACTTCAGTATCTGATCCTCTGCAATTACTTAAAATGCCTCATTAAAATATTGTAACTGGATGAAGTTGTGAACTGAGCCTGACTTTGGAACTTGGTTCATTATTCTACATGTTTTGACAACTTTACTCAGTTTTTCAGTCAAGAAAAACTTCTCTTTGGGTTTCGGGAAGGAAAATTAATGGACAGGTAACTGGAATGAATTCTCTTGCCCACAAATTGAAGATTTCACTTGTATCAGTCTTCCATTGCAAAATTGATACTGTGGTGGTGTGTAACTCTAACCATACTTTAAAGCAAATTGTTTGGAGGATAAATTAACTCTCTTTTAATACTCCTTCAGGTTCATAAGTGGCAGCAGAGATGGAACAGCTCGGATCTGGCGATTCGAGCAGGCAGAATGGAGGAGTATTTTGTTGGATATGTCTGATCGATTGCTGGGGTAGGTGAAGGGTTTATTTCTTGTTTTCTGTTGTGTAAAGTCAGAAAAATTGACAAACTCACTTATACAAACCAGAGTAAGCCTTGGCAACATCATGATCGAGTTTTGTGGTCTCTGGAGGGAATAAAATGAGTGTTCTGGTGATGTAACAATTGCTGAATTTGAGTCTGTGCCTGGGTAAAATCATAAGTGTTTCTAAATGTACCCTGGAAGAAAGTGAACAGATAGTGCAGTCTCCCTTCTCTGTCTGGATTTCAGTCAGACACCTGGTATGTCACAGGAGAAATAGTTTTACATCAGTAAAAATAAAGGAGGTGGTAATTAACCTATTTCCAGGAGAGGTTATGACACGTAGGTTTCCTCAAGGACTGATCTTGCTGACTATTCTCATTTTGTACTTTTAAAAAGGTGTATTAATGAAATGCTGGTGGCACAGTCTGAACAGTGTAATTACAGATAAAGAGCAAGATATTACTTGCTGGATAAACCTGAAGGGTGGATAATTTACAGGAGTACAGAATGCTCAGTCAGCTTCCCTAGACACTAAACAGAAATTAATTTGTAGGTGATTCAATGAGGTTTTAATTAAGTGATTTATAGGTGATTAAATTCAAAGCCAAACCCTGGGTACACTGGTTGATTGGAGGGTGAAGTCAAGCTCTTTTTCTAATGCAGCCATGAAAAATAAATGTGGTTTTACAAAGAAAGGAGGAGTTGTTAATAATATTTGAGATTTAACTGTGGTTGTGTGGTTGAGAAAGTCTTTGTAAGAGAGGCCTGTGGTTGACATGGAACAGATAATCCTGTGTGAAGGTGTGTTCCAAGGAAAGCTTGTTCCTTCACGTGACTCAAATGCTGATGGGGAGTGCTACAGTGTCCTGTAACTGTATTTTGGGCAGAGAATAAGGAAATAGATTGAGGTTGAAACAAAATATTATCTGTGCTATATTTATGTGGGGACTCAGGGATATAAAAGCTTGGCTAATGTAGAGGTTGGCTTCTGAATCAGTTAGTTGGAAAAGCTGACTGAAGTCCAAATTTTTAAAGGATTTATGTTAGGACTCTAATTGTAGAAGAGCCAAGACTCCATGGAAAAGGAAAGCCTTTTTGCCTGGTGTTCCAAACGGGAAAGAGATTATCATGTCCTCTAAAATAAATGGGCTAAAAATCCAGATTGGCTTGAAATGAAGAAAGTTTATGGACAAAAGTTTCAAATCAAATTTAATTCTTTGCTTCCCTTGTCTGGTTATGTGAGAGCAGGTTAATTTTCTGTATTTTGAGATTGAAATGAGCTAATTAAAGCTATCTCTGCCCTGTTTCAAACAGTGACACATGTGCAGAAGAAGACAAATTTATGAAGCCCAAAGTGACCATGATCGCTTGGAACCAAAATGATAATTATGTTGTTACTGCTGTGAACAATCATCTGCTCAAAGTGTGGAATTCCTGCACAGGGCAGTTGCTCCATGACTTGGTGGTATGGCATTTTCCTTGCTTTATGAAGGTTTTCCTAGATTTGCAATGATGGGTGTGCTGAGTTCATAATTAGATTTGATTTCCCTTGAAGGCTTTGTGTCAATGATACAGCAAGTGTGATGCTTCTTGGATTTTTTTTTTGCAGCCAAACTTACTGCTTCCTCCTGCATTTGGATTTTCCTTTCCCCAGGTGCTGCTGAGCTTGTTTTTACTGTGGAATAAAAGAAAATTTCTGTGCTTTAACTTTCCCCTTAAATAATTCACAGTCCTTTGGCACAAGCTCCATATTTCTGCAGTTTCTGCTTGAATCTAGAAAATTATTATCTCTAGAATGTTAAAGCCTTTCTGGCTGCCTGGGGTTTAGTTTTCCAGAGAGGATAGTTCAGGGCATTGGGCTATACTGTAAATATCCTGTTGATGTGGATTTTCCCTGTTGGCACATGATGTGCAATTTGAAATTGCAGGGCCATGCAGATGAAGTGTTTGTCTTGGAGACCCATCCCTTTGATTCCAGGATAATGCTGTCTGCAGGTCATGATGGCAACATCTTCATATGGGACATCACCAAAGGCACCAAAACAAAGCATTATTTTAACATGGTAAGGCCTTTCTTAAACACCTGGCACTGTGTTCACATACCAGCTTCAGGAATTGTCAGCAACACTCACATCCTCTTGTACCTTCTGGAAGAAAAACCAGCCCCACACCAGCAAAACTTGTCTGTCCATTCTTTTCCTTTGAGGTTTTACCTTTGAATTTCCTGGTTATATTGCAGCTTTTCCACTCTTTGTCACTAAAGATCACCTCATTCATAGTAACTTTTCTTCAGTTGAGGTGAGGTGCCATCTGCAAGTTTCTATTTGAGACTTGGGGACAAATACTTGTATTTTCCACTGTCTCAAAAATTATGGTATTATCTATTGGCACAGTTCTTGAGAGCTCCCATGACATTTGCTTCAATTGTCAACTCATGTTTAACACTTTAAATTACTTTCTCTGAGACTTAAGTTGTGATCTAATGTTCATGTAAATTTTTTAATCCTTTTTTTTTTTCTGGTTAATTAATAGCAAAGAGATTTTAAAAATCTTTTAGCTCTGAGATTCTCTGGGGTTTTCTTGAAAGTACTATAACAAAATCAATATATATTGGCTCCCGTTTGCTTTAAGCAACATGCTAACAGCTAAAAAGCCTAAAAAGCACCTTTATTTCTTTCCTTTTTCACTGAACACTAAGTTTTCATACCCATTAGTGCATCTTTCAAAATTAAGTGGTTGAGGATTTAAATTCACGTGCCAAGGGGAAAGAAATAAACTGAAGTAACAAGGTTATTTGTGCCTTAATGGAGGTATTTAGGAGATGCATGATTGCTTTTGATGGAGTAATTAATTTTTGATGCTGCATAATGGTCAGATAATCTTGAGGGGTTTTTTTTTCCCTTCAATCCAGATCGAGGGCCAAGGACATGGTGCTGTTTTTGACTGTAAGTTTTCACCAGATGGGCAGCATTTTGCATGTACAGATTCTCACGGGCATCTCCTGATCTTTGGGTTTGGCTGTAGCAGGCCCTATGAAAAGGTAAGTTCAGCTTTTTATTAGCACTCTGTATCAGGTTTCTAACTGAAATTAGATTAGTTTCATTCATTCCTTTAAGACGTCACATGTAAAAGAGTTTTGTGTGGTTACAGGACCTAAATGTAATGGATTCCTTGAGGTCTGTGGGTTCCCTTCTTAGTATAGTCCTGGCACAGCAGAAACAACCAGTGTCTTAATATTCCCTTGGGAGCGGCTCCCAAGAACTTTTGGGGAATGGATTTTCACCTTCTAGACAGTTAACTCACATTCATTGTTCAACCTCAAAATTTAACTTTCGTGCCTAATTTCTGCAAATAGCTCAGTGTTCAAGATTGGAACATATCAGAAAGTTTATTGCACTCTGCACTCCTCCTACCTGCTTAGGAAAAAGCAGGCTCTGTGTATGGAAGGATGATTTGCTGGTTTGTCTTGCAGTTCTTCAGGCCTTTCCTTATTCAAGCCCAAATTCACAGGAGTTGATTAAAATAAGCAAAAGTAAAGTATTCATCCAACACTGAATTTTGAAAGGCTTAGAAAAAAAAGTGTGTGGGATAAATGTTTTGCTCTTTTCATCTATCAGCCTGTTTACTTTTTGACTTGATAAATACATGCGTTGCTTCTTTTCTTCCCTTTCCCCTCAGGTTTTTTCAGGTTAAAATTAAAATTCCATTTATTTCATTTTAAAAAACAATTTTTTTTTCTTGCCCTACACCCCTAGGTGAAAATGAAACTTGTTCTCTTCATCTTTCCCATCAAGGGAGCAAAGATTCTGACTGTGGTCTGATCCTTTTGTAACTGTTTCCCTTCAGCCTCCTGGGCTCAGTAGACTTTCAGTTGCAGAAGAACTTTCAGGTGGACACGTGTTAAGAAAGAATTAATAATTAGGAAATTTGAGAGCTGATGTTGAGCTTTAGGCAATGATTTCCTTGCATGGAAACCAAAGAAACTCAACTGTAGAGAAAAAGCAGAATGAGATATAAAATATTTTGAAGTGTAAAATAGTGCTTCTGCTTTAAGTTACTTCAGCTGTTGGTATCTAAAAACATTTTGTTTCTGCAAAAGCACTGAGAAATTGGAATACTGCAACACCCATCCAGGTTAATGGAAGTTGTGCCTAACTTCTCTTTGGAAACTTGCCCTTTCTTTTACCTTTAAGGAGATTTTTAGCTACTTTAGTACCACTTGTTATTTTCTGTTCTTTAGTGTGTCCTTTTTTCCAAATTGATGACATAAAGGTGTAATTTCCTTCAGATTCCTGATCAGATGTTCTTCCACACTGACTATCGGCCGCTGATCCGAGACTCCAACAACTACGTCCTGGACGAGCAGACCCAGCAGGCCCCTCATCTCATGCCCCCTCCCTTCTTAGTAGATGTGGATGGAAACCCTCACCCAACAAAATATCAAAGATTGGTGCCAGGAAGGGAGAACTGTGCAGATGAACATTTGATCCCTCAGCTTGGATATGTGGCAACAAGTAAGAACAATCTCACCAAAGACCAGTTCACTTGTTCAGTTCTTTTCTGTGGGCAGTGACGTGCACAGGCTGTGTTTGAATTGTAGACTCCATAAATTCCATGAATTGGACTAATTTCGTTCATTTGGTTTGTTTTACACTTGCAAGGTGATGGGGAAGTGGTTGAACAAGTGATTGGCCAACAGACCATTGATCAGGATGAGCAGGGCTTGGAGCCCAGCATTCTTGATGGGATGATCAGACAGTTACAGCTGGAGCAGGATCAGAGAACTGGAGCTGATCAAGAGTCTGCTTCAAGTGCCCCCCAAAACGGGGAGGGAACACCCAGGAGAGGTTGGTAATCACTGATAAATTCTTAGGTGGTTGTTTTGGCTCCACTTTTATTAAACTGTATGAAATACTGGAACAGGTTTTAATTTTATCGTTGTTTGTGTGGCCTAGTGATAACTAGTCGAGAAACTCGTATTAATTAAAACATTGATACTGCTGGGATTAAATTCCAAAACAAAACCTTTCACTGTTCATTTTGAACAACCTTAAATGTATTCCTTGTGGAGTGCTACATACTTAATAATATTTGTAAAGTACTGACATAGCGTTTATGCAAAATAAATACAATTCTTTTTTTTTTTTTTTGCAAATACTTGTTAACATAAGTATTTTTGCAATACTTTTTTTTTTTTGTTAAGTAAGTGTTGTGTCATTATTCAAACTGGTTTCTCTCCCTTCTTTACAGATTTAAACGAGATGCTTTTCTGAGCTGTGTCCTTGTAGTTTTAATTATATAATATATATAGCATAATTATGTACATATGTAATATATAATCATACAAATGCTATATAATTATATTTAACTACATAATAGTTTATATATAATTCTCTACACTCATCTCCAGGAGAGGTGCTTTTTAGAGCCTCACCAGCCTCAGAGCTGCCTGGAATAGCTCAAGAAAACCCCTGTGTCTCATCACACTTCCTTTCACTGGATTAAAAGAAGCAAAGCTCCAATTCTCTGCAGGCTGGTGAAAAGCTGGGTGTGTGTTGTGTGTTGCAGCTTTCAGGAGGCCGAGCCTGGACATCCAGTCCCCGCCCAACATCGGGCTGCGGCGCAGCGGGCAGGTGGAGGGCGTGCGCCAGATGCACCAGAACGCCCCCCGCAGCCAGATGGCCACCGAGAGGGACCTGCAGGCCTGGAGGCGCAGGGTGGTGGTGCCAGAGGTCCCCCCCAGCCTCCTCAGGTGTGTGACAGCCTGCTGGGCTGCAGTGGTCACTGCAGGGAGAGCTTCAGCTTGGTGTGTCTGAGTGTGGTGCTGTTAAACACAGCTGCGGGTGAAACAGTTCAGGGCTGGGCTGTGAAGTGCTTAAACACTGAATTGTAAAGGCCACTCAGTGAGAATTAATGGGAGTGTCTCTTAGTTGAATGATTGTCCCATATTTCAGTGTTTCAGTCATCTTCCAGGCAAACTGGATTACCCAGATTCCTGCTTTCTCCAAAGTTACAGTTATGAGTTAAATTCATTTCCATGAAAGGGTTGGGCGAGCTGGTGCTTTCTGTGAGGATTTTGGGGGTGATTTGTTATGACCAGGAGCAGCACCAAACACTTAAGCCTAAACCAGTTGTTTTCAAAAGGACTCTCAATATTAGATCACAGTGCTAATAATGGCAGGGTTGTGGGTTCAGTCCCCATGGGGGCCAATCACTTAAGATGATCCTCATGGGTCCCTTGAAACTCAGAATATTCTGAGATTCATCTGTGAAAAGGAGAATTAACAGCTAAATGTTTCTCTTTAATGGCACAGCTGTAGGTGCTACTGCACCTCTGAAGGTTTTAAGAAGCATTCCCAGTACTGGGAGGTGGATTGATTGCAGAGGGAAAAATGAATTAACGATAGGGTTGGAAAAGTTGGTTTTATTTTGGTGTTTGCAAGGAATCATTTCTTAATATCCAATTTTTTTACTCTTATCTGGGAATGAGAGGAGAGTTGCTTGAGCAGTAATAACATCTGAAATTAATAGTGAAATGGAATTAGGTGTTAGGCATTTTGAGATAGATCCTTTAAAGAGATGAGCATTGTCAGAACAGATGTAGAATTGGATTTTACTGACTTTCTTATAGGAAACAGGAAGAATATCGGATTGCAAAAGGGGAAGAGGAGAGAGATCTTTATGCAACAGAGAAGAAGAAGTCATTTGAGTCATTGGAAAAGGTATGTGGCAGCTCCTTGAAAATGGGCATTGTGTGCCCAGGGACAAGTGGTGGTGTGAAAAAATGAAAGTGGGTGTTTCTGAAAGTATGGTCCTTAAAGGACCCTCATGATTCAGCTCCCAATTACTGAAGGACAAGGTTTGCTTTATTTTTATGAATACCTGGAATTCTTTTCATTTTCTCTCTTGCCTCTTTCCAGCTGAGATATTTGGCAGTCATTTTTAAAGGCACGTTTGTTCTCAGGCTGTTCTGGTTTCATTGCATGAAAAACAGTTGTTGCAGGTCCATTCTAAAGCCCTGAGCTCCAAGTGAGAAAGTTCAGGGTCCTATATTTGAGGAATTACAGACTGTGTTGCTGTTCTCTTGTCATTTTGCTTTATATGACAGTATTTTGTGTATGGGGAAACTTTTTCGCACTTGCCTTGTGTCAAGTGCTTTTTTTCATTGTCTGTTTTGTGGAAGAGATTGATAAGAAAGACTTGGATATTGTGTTGGTTTTATAAGATTATGGCCTGATTCACTGTGTCTTGCAGTACAAAACAATTTGACACAAGAATTCTACTGCACGATCCCATTTACTGAGAAGAGTTGGGGAAAGAAAGGCTCAGAGAATTGGGATTGTTCAGCCTGGAGAAGGGAAGCTTTGGGATGACTTAATTGTGGTCTTCCAGGGCCCGAAGGAGCTACAAGAAACATGGGGAGAGACTATTTCCAAGGGCCTGGAGTGACAGGACAAGGGGGCATGGTTTCAAACTGACAGAGAGTAGGGTTAGATGGGATATTGGGAAGAAATCCTTCCCTGGGAGGGTGGGCAGGTCCTGGCACAGGTTGGACAGAGAGGCTGTGGCTGCCCCTGGATCCCTGGGAGTGTCCAAGGCCTGGCTGGACAGGTCTTGGAGCACCCTGGGCTGGTGGAAGGTGTCCCTGCCTATGGGAGGGGGTGGCACTGGATGATCTTTAATGTCTCTTCCAACCCAACCCATTCCATGATTTCTGGTCCTCAGAATTGCACATTGTAGGCAGTTACTGTTGTGATTCTGTAAATACATTTATCAGGTCTCGTGAACAGACCTGTCAAAATACTTAATAAAGGGCCATTTTTTACAACAACAAATAAATCTTAAATTTGGAACAGCAAATTTAAAACACTTGACTTCCAGGGAAGTTACTTCTTGTGAGAGGGAGTTTTGTCATGGTCAGGCTGTTTGTGATGAGGCTGTTTCAGTTCTGCATTCAGCAGTGCTTTTAGCCACTCTTTCACCCTGAAAAAAGTTTGCCACATGAATATTTTTATTTAACCTGTTCTTTTTCACTTCCTCTGTTAATTAGAGTGACTCTGAGTCCTCATTAATCCAGTCCAAGCGGAGACTGCACAGACGGAAATATTCCAATTACCGAACCCGGAATAACATTGACCAGCTGGAGTCTTCTGATGAGGAAAGGGACAACTGCCTTGGCCTGATAGAGCAGGTAAGTCCTCCTAGAATTCTGATTTTGAACTTGAGTTCTTTAATAAATGAAGTTTCATATGTCCTTTCCCTCTTAAAACAAACAAGCAAACAA
>WBMV01001930.1:134024-144330 GCA_013396655.1 Campylorhamphus procurvoides | reverse complement strand
CTGGGACCCCACAATGGCCCTACTGGGACCCCACAACTGCCTCACTGGGACCCCACAATGGCCATACTGGGACCCCACAACAGCTTTACTGGGACCCCACAACTGCCTTAGTGGGACCCCACAACGGCCTTACTGGGACCCCACAACAGCCTGAGTGGGGACCCCACAATGGCCCTACTGGGAACCCAAAAACTGCCATACTGGGGACCACAGCAACATTACTGGGACCCCCACAATGGTCTTACTGGGGACCCCATGACTGTCATACTGGAAACTTCACAACTGCCTTATTGGGACCACACAATGTCCTTGCTGAAACCCCACAATGGCCTTACTGGAGACCTCAACAGCATTACTGGGAACCCCAGAGCTGCCTTACTGGGGACTCCACAATTGCCTTACTGCGAACCCCACAATGGCCTTACTGGGAATCCTCCTACTGCCCCACAGGGACCCCACACTGGCCTCCCAGGGACCCCAGTAACTCACCGGTGACTGGGAGGGTGTCAGGGGGGCGATGCTGCAGCTGTCATGGGGTGTCCCCGGGGTGCCAGGGGGGGACGGCGTCAGGCACTGCTCGCTGTTGGCACCTGGGGACACAGACAGGAGAGGTCAGTGTGGGAAGGGGCCCCGTCCCCCCGCAAAGACCCTTCCCTGAGGTGAGGACCATGATGAAGACACATCTGGGGTGGATGTGACAGTCACTGGGTCACTGGGGGGGCTCCATGCAGGGCTTGGGGGGTCTTCCTACACTTTGTAAACCCTGGGTAAGGCAGGATCTCATCAGCATCAATTACTGCAGCAAAATTATTTATAGACTTTATTAAATTAGGGATCAGCTGCCTGGTGAGGGCCAGGTTTGGTGAGCAGAAACAGGCTCAACATCTGCTCCACCACCAGAGGAACCAGCACATGGAGGAGGAGTCGTTTGGCCTCAGGGTGGTGGCCAAAATGACTGTGGGGTCCTGCAAGCCCAATTTATCCCCCCTGATCCTGGAGATGCCCTGGGGATGGCTGCAGATGGAGACAAGTCCCTGTGGATGAGGCAGCGAGGGGGGATGGAGATGTGACATCCAGAGAATCATGGAATTGTGGCATGGTTTTATTCAGAGGGACCTTAAAGTTCATCTCATTCCCGCCCTTCCATGGGCAGGAACACTTTCTCCTAGACCAGGTTGCTCCAAGCCTGGCCTTGGACACTTCCAGGGATGGGGAAGCTGCTCCAGGCAAGCAGCTGGAAGGTTTGGATCCAGTGGGAATGGGGGAAAACTTGGGAAGAGATGCCAGTGAGCTGCTGGGTGTCTGTGGTTTAAATCCATGGAGACCCAGCTCCTCAGTGAGGGGAGGTGGGCTCAGCTCAGACCCCCAGCAAAGCTCCAGAACACTCCAGTTTGCTGGAGATTCTGGGAGCTGTGGTGACACCAAGATATGGGGTTCAGCCTCTGTGGGGGCTCAGAGGGGCTCCAGGGGTCCATGACATGTTGGGCACAGGCTCCTGTTGCTTCCTCCTCTTCCTCCTCATGGAGCCCCCAAGCATCCCTGGCCCCTCAGGTGACCCCCCCCCAGCTGCTCCAGAGCAGAATTCCAGTCCTGGGGACCCCCGTTGACCCTGGTGTGTCACCAGCCCCCAGTGCCACGACAGGGTGAGCCCCAGGGCCCCCCCAAACCAGGGACACGGGGCCGACCTGGCCGCGCTCCTCTGGACACATGGCTCCAATTAACAGCCGGGCTTAATCACCGCCCACGGAACAGCCGATGGATGGACAGGCTCCAACTGGAGGGGGCGGCTGGAGCTGATGGAGCAGGACCATCTTTCCCAAGGGATCAGCCGGCTCTGGACGGGGTGTAGTGGCACTGGGACATTGGGGACGTTGGAGGGACTGTCCACCCCATGGGCACTGCCAAGACCTGCACTTTGGGATTGCCCCTCCAGCCAGGATCCTGCCGGGATCTGGGCCCTGGGAGCAGGGATGGGCAGCGCCCACCCCAGCCAGACCCCGGAGAGATTTGGGAATAGAGAGGGCTCCTCGGTCTTTCCTCAGGGAAGAGCAAAGCTCCATCTCTCCTTTGCCAGAGGTGTCTGTGTCCAGCCAAACCCAGCCAGCTCCCAGTGTGACCAGTTTGCACCAGGATGCCCAAGGGGAGCTCCCTAAATCCCTCTGGCAGTGAGAGCGCTCCGGGATCCCCCAAATGCAGCACCTGTAGGGTTGGGGCCAGGCTGATCCCGACTTCCCGGGCTCCCGTGTCCAGAAGAGCCGAGTCGGGGCTGGGAATTGCCACGTCCCCCCGAGGGGCTGGGCCGGGGGGGCTGCGCTCCCCTCCGTGACACGTCTCCTGTCCCTTCCCCTTGTTCCATAAGTGCCTTTCCCTGTACCCCGTGTCTGTCCCATGAATATTTGATCCCAGACAAACCGGGATGTCTCTTCGGTGTCTCCTCGTGCGGCAGAGCCCCAGGAGGGGCTGGTGGGGACCAGTGACCCCCCCGGGGGTCCACGGGCCATCATCATGACGGATCGTTCAGTGAGTGAGGGCCGGAATCTGGGGGGGGCTGGGGGACCCCTCGGGCCGGGGGGTAATTCCTGCCGTGGCCCCCGCGCTCCCCGCTTTGGGATCAGGTTTCCTCCCGCAGCTGGTTTTGGTTACCCCGGCGCGGGAGAGGCGAGGGGGCTGCGGAGGGGACGGGTCGGGGGGCTGCCCGTGTGTGTGAGGGACCCCGGGCTCGTCCGGGGGTGCAGGGAACCCCCAGCCCCGCCGGGCGCCCCCCGGGAACATCCTTACCCATCCGCAGGCTCTGCATGCCGGGCTCCAGGAGCATCGCCATGGCCTCGCTTCCCGCCTGCAAGAGAGGGGGGACAGTGGGACAAGTGTCCGTGTGTCCCCTCGGCAGCGGGGATGGGGGTTCAGAGCGGGGCTGGGTGACCTCAGGCTCGACGGCCCCCAAAACCCAGTGGGGAAGGGTCTGGCCGGGACCCTGCCCTTCCCAGGGCCCCGCAGGAGCAGGGAAGACCCCAAAACCCAGGTCCCAGTGGAGGGGGGAGGTTGTAGGAGGGGCTGTCCCAATCTTGGGGGGACGAGGGACACCGGACAGGGTGTCACTGGCTGTCACCGTCTCTGTGGGAGCAGGAACTGGATTCCTCTCATCGAGCAGGTCGTGCAGATGTGCCGGACACAGATGAGTGGAAAACGCTGTTCCAGCACATTTTTAGGCTCAAAGAGGTTATTTTGGAGGTTATTTTGAGACTATTTAGACTTATTCTCTTGATGAAAGTGGTGACTGAGGAGCAGGAATGGCCAAAGGGATCCTGGCTCATCCGAGGGGTTTAGACCCAGCACTGACCAGCTCCAAAACCGCTTCCCGGGATAATCCCGCAGCTCCTGGCTCTGTGCCCGAGGCCGGAGCATCCCGGCACCTCCGAGCTCCCTGCGGCGCCCCGGCCATCCCACCCTTATCCCCCGGTGCTCCCGCGGGCTCGGACACGGCTGAGCTCATCGGGAGAGGCCTCGCTCGGAGCCAAACCCACCCACGCTCTGCCGGACCCCGGCCTGCTCTCGGCAGGCTCCCTCTCCCAAAAACACCTCCGGATAAAAAGGGCAGGTGCTGGGCTTTTCCCTGGAATTAGGTCAGACCGCAGCAGGGAACACGGTGCTGGTGGTCCTGGCAGGGCACAGAGGGGGGTCCTGGCAGGGCACAGAGGGGGGTCCTCGCAGGTTGGCACTGCCACAGGGGCTTTTCCACCAAAATGGGGCTTTCCAGGACTTTGTCCCACAAGGACACACTCCAGAGATCAGCCCCCAACACTGGGAGCTGGGTCTCCTCCAAACGCTGCCTGGGGGTTGGACCCCCTTGGGGGTGGGGTGTGGTGGGGCGTAACCCCGAGGGTGTCCCCCACCGTGGGGGACGTGCAGGGATGTCCCCATGCCCCCAGCCCCGGGAACTGAACTCTCCCATCCCACAGATGGATGGAGCATTGGCCAGAGCCAGAGGGACACACCACCCTTGGGGGCTCCGTGGTTCTGTCCCCTGTCCCTAATGGGGGGTCCAGAGGGTCGATCCAGAGCCTGTGCAGCCCCTCAGGCTCCAGGTGACCAAAATCCTCCATCCCGGCAAACCAGTGCAGGCCGGGAGGTGCTGATGGTTATCCCTGCCTGGGGTCCTGGCGAGGAGGGTGGGTGGGCTTAGCCCCTCGAAGAGTCCCCCAGCCCCCCGAGGGGGTTTCGTGCAGCTCCGCCTCTCCCGCTGCGGTGCTGCACCCCTGGGTTTGGCTGCTGGGAAGGTCGTGGGGACCCCAGACGGCCCAGCATCCCCACAGTCCCGATGTGGGGACCCCTCTCCCCATGCACACACCAGCCCTGGTGTCCCCAGCACTGTCCCCATGGGACCCCGGGCAGTGACCACGCTGTTGTCACCCCCAGGGGACACCGGTCCCCAATCCCGGGGGTCCCTGCTGCCCTCCCGGGGCGAGGGTCCCGGTGGCTCCCGACCCCCCTCCAGCAGCTTGTGCAGAAGCAGCAATTTGGAGGATTTTCCACCATTTCCGCCTCTGCAGGGGCTCAGGAAACAGGGAAAGGAAACAAATTTGTGACGGGACGAGGGTGGTGGGGCCGGGAATGACACCAGGGCTGTGGCACCGGGGCCTTGGCACGGCCGAGCATGGCAGGGGACACTGGCACTGCTGGGCACGATGCCCCCACGGCTCGGGGTGTCCCCACAGCTCGGGGTGTCCCCGTGGGGTTGGGGACCTCAGGGCAGCTGTGGGGCTCAGCTCCAGATGTGCGGAAGCGGCAGGAGGGGTTTGTCCCCGCATCCCTCCGGTGCCGGGGGCAGTTTGGCCGCGGGGAGCAGCTCCTGGACCCTCAGGGCAGAGCTCTTGGGGTTCCACGGGGTCTGGGCTGTTCCTCCCTGTCCCCTCAGGACACGGAGCCTTGGGCTGTCCCTGGCACGAGCTGACACAGCCCCTGCACGGGGCTGGCACTGCGTGGTGCTGTCCCTGTGGTGTCCCCACTGGTCACAGCAGGGTCCCCCAGGACAGGGGAAGGGGCGCACAGGGACAGACCCCACTCCGAGCATCCACTCCCACCCGTGCCCAAGGCCCCCATCCTCACCGGGGGCAGGCCCTGGAGTCCTGGTACCCCCCAGCACCGCTGTGCTCGCTCCCCAGTGTCCCCAAAGTGGGGGGAGACCCCGGGCGCGGTGTCACCCTCATCTCGACCAAGGGGCGAGACTGATCCCCACGTCCCCCCACCTCGGGCAGCGCCCCCCTCTCTCCCCCCAAGCCCCCCGCTTACCGCTAAGGGAGGGGGGACACGGGCTGGGGACCCCTCGGTGCAGCCACCGCCGTCGTGGCCCGGCTGTGCCGGTGGGCGGGGGGCTCGTCCCCGTCCTGCCCGCGGCTCCGTCCCCGCCCGGGCCCCGCGCAGCCCCCCGCGCTCCGGCTTCCTCCCACTCCCAGTCCCGGCCCAGCCAGCGCCTCAAATTGCAATTCCAGCTGCAGATGTGGGAGCGGGAGGAGGAGGAGGAGGAGGCGGAGGCACGGCCAGCACCGCCGGCAGCGGAACCTCCGCTCCCCGCTCGGCCGCGGGACACCGAGAGGGGACGGGCCCCGGGGGCAGGAGGGTCCCAAACCCCCCGGGATGGGGGACACCATGGGGGGCACACCGCGACACTCCCGGGCCCTGCCACCGCCCCTTCATTCCTAGGAATTTGAGCGTTTCTCTCCCGGGTTTGTCCCTCTCCATCCCGGGTGACACCGGCACAGCCCCGCCGCTCTGTCCGTCCGTCTGTCCGTCCGTCTGTCCCGATGTCCTGCCCCAGCCGGACTCCCAGCCCCGTTTCTCTCTGTCCCTTGGCCCCCCCGGGTCGTGCCCCTTCCCAGAGGGGGCTCCTGCCTTGAGCTGTGCTTGGGGGTCCCGGGGGTGGGAGCAGAACCGGAGGGGTCCCGGGGGTGGGAGCAGAACTGGGGGTTATCATTCTGATAACTGAGATATTTGGGATCATTGGGATCACTGAGACAGTTGAGGTAGTTGGGAACACTGAGGTAAATTGGATAGTTAAAATAGTTGGGATAATTTGGATAATTGAGATAGTTGAGATTTTTGGGATCATCGAGATAATTGGGATTGTTTAAATCATCAGGATCATTGAGATCTTTGGGATCGTGGGGATCAGTGAGACTTTTGGGAACGTTGGGGTAATTGGGATAAGAGGGATCACTGAGATTGTTGGGATCATTGGGATTGTTGGGATCATTGGGATTGTTGGAATTACGGGTATCATGGGGATCATTGGGATCGTCAGGATTGTTGGGATCGTTGAGAGAGTTGGGATCATTTGTATTGTTGAGGTCACTGTACTGGGGCTGTACTGGGGCTGTGCTGGGGCTGTACAGAACCTCTACTGGGGCTGTATTAGGGCTCTCCTGGGGCTGTATTGGAACCATACTGGGATTGTACTGGGGTTGTGCTGTGAACCCTAATGCTGGGGCCGTAGCAGGACTGTGTTGGAACTGTACTGGGTCTGTACTGGGACTGTACCAGGACTGTACTGGGGCTCTACTGGGACTGTACCAGGACTGTACCAGTGTTGTACTGGGGCTGTGCTGTGGCTGTATTGGAGCTGTATCAGGACTGTACTGGGACTGTACCAGGGCTGTACTGGGGCTGTGCTGTGACTGTATTGGAACTGTACCAGGGCTGTACCGGGGCTGTACCAGAACTGTGCCAGGGCTGTACTGGGGCTGCTGGCGGTCAAGGTGCCCGGGGGGTGTCTCAGCCCCCCCAGCCCTGCCTGGCATCGCTGCCCCGGAGGCGGAGAAGGTTCTGGAGGGGGGGGAGGTGGGTGTGGGGGGGGGGGAGGGTGGGGGCTCCGCCCGTGTTTGCGTCCCTGGCTCCCCGACAGGGATGAGGTAGCGCTTTCCGGGAATTGAGGCTCGGCCCATGGAAATGCCGCCCGGACAGGAAAACCGGGAGCAGGACCGGGAACTGGGGCTGGGAGCGAGCCGAGCCCGGCCAGCACCCGGAGCCAGCTGGGACAGCAAGGCCAGGCCAGGCTGGTATGTCCCNGCCAGGGCTGTACTGGGGCTGTGCTGTGACTGTATTGGAACTGTACCAGGGCTGTACCGGGGCTGTACCAGAACTGTGCCAGGGCTGTACTGGGGCTGCTGGCGGTCAAGGTGCCCGGGGGGTGTCTCAGCCCCCCCAGCCCTGCCTGGCATCGCTGCCCCGGAGGCGGAGAAGGTTCTGGAGGGGGGGGAGGTGGGTGTGGGGGGGGGGGAGGGTGGGGGCTCCGCCCGTGTTTGCGTCCCTGGCTCCCCGACAGGGATGAGGTAGCGCTTTCCGGGAATTGAGGCTCGGCCCATGGAAATGCCGCCCGGACAGGAAAACCGGGAGCAGGACCGGGAACTGGGGCTGGGAGCGAGCCGAGCCCGGCCAGCACCCGGAGCCAGCTGGGACAGCAAGGCCAGGCCAGGCTGGTATGTCCCCACTGGGGTGGCACTGGGGTGGCACTGGTGTGCCCAGCCCGGGAGCTGGGGCAGGCGCTGGGCAGCCCGTCCCCTCTGCCCAGTTCACCCAGTTTGCTCCTCCAGAGGCAGGCAGCATCTCCTGGGGGCAAACTGGGTCTTTCTGTGCCAGGACCTGCAGCGTGAGGAGGGGAATCTTCGTCACCATCAGCCCCACCTCCCACCGCAGGTGTCCCAGCATGGAGCTGGAGGATCGGGATGGAAGGACTGGTGCAAACAGGGGCGCGGGACAACGCCCTGAGCAGAGCAAGGTGCTTGGTGACCTCCGTGCCGAGGGGACCCCCGGGGAGGGGCTCCCGTCCCCCGTGTCCCCCCGGCCCTCTCCGGGGCACCGGGAGCAGGGATGGATCACACCCAGCCTGGGAAGGGCTGGATCGCTTCCTTCCCACCGCACAGCCCGGCCGGGGCGGGGGCAGCCACGGGGACACGCTGCCGGCCACGGGGACACGGTGCCAGCCACGGGGACACGCTGCCAGCACAGTGGGGACCACCCAAATTCCCCAAATTCCCGGTGTTGTCCTTCCCCCCATCCCGCTGTTCCGTGCAGAGCTGCAGTCCCGGGGGCTGTCCGGGTCCCTCATAGATCCTGCCCCGCCCTCGAGTGCTGCCCCGGGGGGCTTTTTGGATTGGAAGCCCCCGCTTCGGCTTCCCACGGGACCGCCGGGACCCACGGAAAGCCCCGGGCTCCAGGGCCACCCGCGGGCACGGACCACGTGCCTCAGTTTCCCCTCGTGTCGGGGGTGCTGAGGGGGCTGGGGGGGCTCGGAGCTGGCTCTTATCAGCTGAACCCCACAAAGCTGCTCCCCAAAGCCCCCCACCCTGCCCGTGGGGCCAGGGGCAACTGAGGGAGGCTCAGGGACGCTCAGGAGGGTCCCAAAGTGGTGACATCCCCTCTGCTCCCCCTCGAGGGTGTGGGACCCCCTTGGACCCCGGGGTTGGGGCTCAGGGTAATGCTGGGGGGCTGTGACGACCCCCGGGTGTGACCCCCATCCAGCTGTGACCCCCTCCCCGCAGTGTCCCTCCCTACCCCTCCATCCCCTCGTGTCCCTGCCCCAGCCCGGGGTCCCTGCGTGGGANCCGGCCGGGGCGGGGGCAGCCACGGGGACACGCTGCCAGCCACGGGGACACGGTGCCAGCCACGGGGACACGCTGCCAGCACAGTGGGGACCACCCAAATTCCCCAAATTCCCGGTGTTGTCCTTCCCCCCATCCCGCTGTTCCGTGCAGAGCTGCAGTCCCGGGGGCTGTCCGGGTCCCTCATAGATCCTGCCCCGCCCTCGAGTGCTGCCCCGGGGGGCTTTTTGGATTGGAAGCCCCCGCTTCGGCTTCCCACGGGACCGCCGGGACCCACGGAAAGCCCCGGGCTCCAGGGCCACCCGCGGGCACGGACCACGTGCCTCAGTTTCCCCTCGTGTCGGGGGTGCTGAGGGGGCTGGGGGGGCTCGGAGCTGGCTCTTATCAGCTGAACCCCACAAAGCTGCTCCCCAAAGCCCCCCACCCTGCCCGTGGGGCCAGGGGCAACTGAGGGAGGCTCAGGGACGCTCAGGAGGGTCCCAAAGTGGTGACATCCCCTCTGCTCCCCCTCGAGGGTGTGGGACCCCCTTGGACCCCGGGGTTGGGGCTCAGGGTAATGCTGGGGGGCTGTGACGACCCCCGGGTGTGACCCCCATCCAGCTGTGACCCCCTCCCCGCAGTGTCCCTCCCTACCCCTCCATCCCCTCGTGTCCCTGCCCCAGCCCGGGGTCCCTGCGTGGGAAGAGGAGGAGGAGGATGGGGATGAAGGGGCTGCCGGGCAGCTGGGGGGCATTAGCGAGGGGAAGGGGCTGCTCTGGGGGTCCCGCCGAGCTCCTCCCACTGTTCCCTGAGCTGGGACAGCCGGAGCTCTCCGGGAAAGGAAAATAAACCCTTGAGGGGACAGAATGGGGGGCACGGGCTGGGGGATCACCGCGGTGTCCCCAGGGTGGGTTCTGGGGTCCTGGGTGACCTCCCTGTGCCCAGATCTGCCCTGGCCTCCACCTCCACCTCTCTCCAGTGACAGTCCCCAGCCAGGTGGCCCTGAGCCACCAAAGCCATCCCTGGACTCTGTGCTGGGACCCCCACCCAATGTCCCCTTTCTTCTGTGGGCACCAGAAGCTGGGGACAACAGGGATGTGGGGACAAAGGAGACGGGACAGCTCAGACCGGGGGGGCTCCAGCCCAGAGCTGCTTTTTGCCAGGGATTTTTGCGACCCCTGAGGGATCTCGGGGTTTAAATCCAGAAAAACCCAGCACCTGGTCGTGTGTGGTGGGGAAATGCGTGTCTCTCCCTGTCTGGGACCCGTGCAGAGCCCTGGTATGACATTGTCCCTTCATGGCATTGTCCCCACCATGGCATTGTCCCGCTTCAGCATTCCCACTGCCCCCATGTCCCAGTCCCCGATGTCCTGGTGGTCGCTGTCCCTCCCCCTCCCCACAGCTGGGGACTGTGCTGTGCCCACGGCAGGGATGGAGTCCCGAGTGGGGCTGATGGACGGGACTGGGAGTCTGAGGGCAGGAGGGGCTGCTCAGCCCACCCTTGGCCTCTCCCTGCAGCACCCATGGGTGATCACCTGCCACTCCCACCCTCTGGGACACCCCACACTCAGGGGTCCCTCCCGGCAACGCTGCCGGATGAGGCCAGAGGGATTTGGGGTGCTGGGAATTCCCCAGGATCTCCCGGGGACCGGGGCTGGACACCCTCAGCATGGTGGGTGTCACTGCCCACGGCCCTGGCCACTCCCTGGGGAGGAAAATCGAGGGCTGGGGACACA
>WBMV01001930.1:117248-133984 GCA_013396655.1 Campylorhamphus procurvoides | reverse complement strand
GGGGGGGGGGGGGCTCCCGGCGTCTCCAGCTCCCAGAACTGACGTGTCAGATCCTGAAAACCGTGAAAAGTGCAAAAACGGCGAGCAAAATGCAAAATGATGTCGCAAAGAGGCTGGCGGCGGGATCACTGAGCAGGAACACGGAGCGGGGACACGGGGCAGGGGACAAGGAGCACGATCACGGAGCAGGAACACGGGACCGACCCACGGTTGGAAGCGAGAGCCGTGTCGGGGACATCGGGTTGACAGCGGCCGTCCCTGAGCGCTGTTAAACACGTCCTGCACTTCGGGCTCCGCATCCCCGAACCGGGGAGGGCTGGGAGGGGGTGGGAGCATCCTGGACTCCCCCACAGCCCAGCGTGGCCCCACCGTTCGGCTCCGAGCGCTGGAGGGGGATTTGGGGAGGAAAAACGTCCCTGTGCCCCATGCAGTGACAGCCTGGGTGTGTCCCCTGGGGCTGGGCAGTGTTGGGGCGAGGACACCCTTCAGGGAACACCGTGGGGAGGAGGGTGCCTTAAAAATTCCCTTAAAGCTGCTTTCCCTGAACTCCCCTGCAAGCGCTGGGAGTTTCAAGCTGCAGTTTTCCTGCCAACAGTTTTGGCAAGAATGGCTTTTTCCCTGCCAGGAACCCCAAACTGGGACGTTTCCATCCCAAGCTGCTGTTGCTGTTCCTCCCCAAACCTCTCGTGGATGGGAAAAGCTGTTTCTCACCCCACACTGCTCCATCCCTCAGCCCCCAGTGTCACAAGCTCCGGGATCTCCTGGCACTGAGGGGCTCATCCCGCAGATCCCAGGCAGTTCCAGGTGGGCAGTGAAGAAATGGGAAGAGTGGAAACAGCCACAGCCCCATGGGGAGGCAACTCCTTGGGTCTGTGAGATGATTTTCCACCAGGAAAACGCCTTCAGCCCGTCCCAGTATCACCACAGATGGAAGCAAAGGGGGGTTCTGTTGGTGCCAGCGGTGCCAGGCAGCTCCAGGGCCCGGGAATGGCTCCCTGCAGCTGGAGGGGTTGGGTCTGAGGGTTTGGCCCCTCAGGATCGTGTTCAGGATGGAACAAGTGTGGCTCTGTTCATGTGCTCTCACTCCCCAGTGCTTGAGCATTCCATGGCCTGGGGATGCTGCAGTGGTTGGGACCCCCAAATGCCAGAGCCGAGTTCCACTGCCCCCCAGTCCCCCCTACCCCAGGCTCAGAGGAACCTGGTCCTGCCTGTGGGGACAGAGCGAGGCCACAGCTCACCCCAGACCTCAGAGTGCAACGTTCCCAAGTCCCTTTGTCGCCCAGCATGGGACACGGGGGGTGTTCAGAAGCCCCTGGAATGCTGTTGAGATGTCCTTGGGAAGCCCACGGAGCAGCCCGTGTGCCTGTGGGGTGGTTCTGCCTGTGTCACATCGGCAAGGATGGAGCATCCCCCCGAGGAAGGACGGGAATGGTGTGGCCCAGGGTGTGGGAGGATGGAGCATCATCCCAGGGCACGATGGGGCTGTCGTGGCTCCAGGACTGGGATGGAGGAACATCATGCCAAGGAAGGAGGGGATTGGCATGGGCAGTGCCGGGAGGATGGAGCATCATCCTGAGGAAGGACAAGTTTGTCATGGCCCAGGGTGTGGGAGGATGGAGCATCACCCCAAGGAAGGACGGGAATGTTGTGACTTCAGGTCTGGGAGGATGGAGCATCATTCCAAGCAAGGACAGGACTGTCCTGTATCCAGGTCTGAGATGAAGGAACATCATCCTGAGCCAGGACAGGGTCTGGATTTGGAGTCCACTCAGGGACAGGGAACCAGGTAGGCTTTGTGTGAGAAAAAGAAACCCTCTGATTTAGGCTGAGTTGGGTTTAGGGTCTGGTCTTCTCCAGACCCACTAGGTTGGGAGCGATGCTGCAGGTCCCTGCAGTCCCCGGGATGTCCTTTCCTGGATGTCGCAGGTCCCTGCAGTGCCCAGGATGTCCCTCCCTGGATGCCGCAGGTCCCTGCAGTCCCCGGGATGTCCCTCCCTGGATGTCGCAGGTCCCTGCAGTGCCCAGGATGTCCCTCCCTGGGTGTCGCAGGTCCCTGCAGTCCCCAGGATGTCCCTCCCTGGGTGCCGCAGGTCCCTGCAGTCCCCAGGATGTCCCTCCCTGCGTGCCGCAGGTCCCTGCAGTCCCCAGGATGTCCCTCCCTGGATGCCCCAGGTCCCTGCAGTGCCCGGGATGTCCCTCCCTGGATGCCCCAGGTCCCTGCAGTGCCCAGGATGTCCCTCCCTGGCCTCGGGGCTGCGGTGGCTCCGGGCCGGGAAGGGCAGCACAGCAGGAGCGCGGCCGTGTCATCTCACATTACCTCGGCCCGTATTGCCCGTCGTGTCGCAGCAATAATTCAGAGCCCTTCCCTCCTCCGGGAGCGCGGCTCGCCCGGCTCGCTCCGGAGCTAATGAGGCGTCTGGGATCAGTGACTCGAAACAGCTCGAGCCCCACACTCCTGAAATGTAAAAGTCAGGTTTGTGCATTAGGAATTGATTTTTCACTTGAAAGCTCACCCCGCCGCGACACACGGGAATGGCAAAGTCTCCAGGACGTGTTGAATCCAACCCAAAATGTTCCCTTGGAGTCGAGCACCGGCTCAGGCCGAAGCTGCTGCGGGCACAAGTGTGGGCACCAGGGGCACCAAACACTCTCAGGATGCTGGGCCAGAGCTGGGGGCTCGGGCACCCCTGGATTTGAGGGGCACAAACACCCCCAGGGTGCTCAGGAAGAGCTGAGGGTTGAGTGGCCCTGGATTTGGGGGGTCTGGGGGAGTGATGCTCTGCCCCTCAGCCCCAGGTGCCACAGCCCCTGCTCAGCCCCGGCAGGGTCCCCTCACCCAGGTGTCTCTCCTGCCCTTCCTGCACTGCCCCCCAAGCTGCTGCCCCCCAGATGTTGCCCCCACCTCTGCCCAAGCCCTTCAGCCCCTCGGCTCCAGCTCTGCCCCCCCCAGCAGTCCCCATGCCATACAAACCCATCCCATCCCATTTCCATCTTATTCCAGTTTCATCCAATCCCATCTAATTCCATCCCATCTCAATTCCATCCCATTTCTTCCCAGTTTTAGCCAAGCCCATCTTGTCCCATTCCATCCCATCTTGCTCCATCCCATTCCGTCTCATCCCACCCCAAATCTCTCTCACCTCATCCCAGTTTCATCCCTTCCCATCTTGTCCCATTTTATCTCAGTTTATCTAATCCCATCCCATTTTATCTCAGTTTCATTCAATCCCATTTTGTCCTATCCCATCCCGAATCCATCCCATTTCATCCCAGTTTCACCTAATCCCATCCCATTCTGTCCCATTTCATCCCCCCCCCCCCTCCATTCCATCTCATCCCACCCCAGGGTCCTCTATCCCACCACCTGACTGGGGCTCCCCCCGATGTTCCCCCCTCTCTTCCTGCACTGTTGGGCTGAGAAATCCCCCCCAGATTTGGGGGCCACACCACAGCCCCCCTTATTGGCTCCCAGTCCCTTCCACAGCCCCCCTTCCCCTCCCAACAGCCCACTCAGGTCTAAGGACCCCCCAGCCATGGCCAGAGCCCAGGGCGAGCTGGGGGGACCGGGAAGGACTGGGGGGNGGACTGGGGGGGATTGGGGGGGACCGGGGGAGCCGCGGGGAGCAGGAGGAGCCGGGAGGACTGAGGAGAGCCGGGGAAAGCTGGGAGGAGCCGGGGGGAGCCGGGGGGAGCCGGGGCCTCCCAGACACCCCGGGGGCCTCACAGCCACCCTCTGCCAAAGCAAATATTTCCCCGGCGCTGCCTCGGGCCGGGCCCCGTTCCCAGGGCTGGGTGACCCTTGGCAGGCGCTGGGGACCGGGGCAGGGGGACAGCGAGGGGACACGGCGCTCGCTGAGAGCCCGACCCGGCTCCGCGGGGCTGGTCGGGGAGGATTAAGGACCTGCCACCCCTCTGGCACTCCCGCACATTCCAGGCAGAGGCGATCCAGATGTGCCTTGGCGGCGGGCAAGGGGCTCTCTGCCTCGGGGGCCGAGAGGTGCGAGGGTGCGGGAGGTCCCCAACCTCTGTGTGACTCCTCGAGGAGTCCCGAGGGTGTCCCGCGGTCCCTGGAACATCCCAGCAGCCGGGAATCCCAAGAGGCCCCTCGGTTTGGACTGCCCAGACCCCCTCCCTGCTGGGACAGCCCTTCCCAGTCCCCCCGCCAAAGAAAACCAGTCTCTGTTGACTCAGGTGCCGGAGCTGGGACGGTGACGCCGGGCTCTGGTGGCGGTGTCACCGCCCGTGTCCCAGCGGGGCCGCTGTTTATTTTATTTGTCCCTCTCCTTCAGCCTTTCACCCCTGGAATGGAAAAGAGGGACGGCGAGGGGTCTGCGGGGGGATCAGCCCCATCCTTCAGCCCGGCCTCCTCTTCCTCCTGCTCCCTCCACTTCACTTCAGGAAGCAAAAACGAGGGGTTTGCCAAGGGGACATGGAATTCTGCTCCCCATTCCCGCTGAGGGTCTGGATTTGGGGTGAAGGGAGTTCCTGGCACAGTCTTTCGGACACGACAGGACGGATGATTTATTCCCACTCTTCCCATCTCTGCGTTCCTCTCTTCCCGCCAGTCCCCGCCTCGAACACCTGGTTATCGCTGCGCTGCCCGGCCCACATTCCTCCCGGGCACGGCATCAGCTGCCTTCCACCTCCCACATTCCCCCTGGGACTTCGCTCCACCCGCCCCGGGAAGGAGAGCTGGACACGGAGGGTGCTCAGAGTCACAGGGGGAACACCCGGAGCAAGGGGAGGGCTCTGACCCCAGGACGGTGCTGGTCCCCAAGAGGAGGCTGGTCCCAGAAAGGTCCTCATTCCCAGGTGGATGCTCCTTCCCAAGTGGATGCTCCTTCCTGGGTGGATGCTGATCCCCAGGAGGATGTTGGTCCCCAGAAAGGTCCTCATTCCCAGGAGGGTGCTGGTCCCAGTGAGGAGGCTGGTCCTCAGGAAGGTGTTCATTCCCAGGTGGATGCTCCTTCCCAGGTGGATGCTGGTCCCCAGGGGGAGGTTGGTCCCCAGGCTGTGGGACAGCCACCCCTCCCTCCTCGGGATCAGACCACGGATTTGGGTGGCCCTTTGCACACTTTCCCTGACTTTATCATTTGTTTTGGCTTCCTCAGAGGCTGCTCCCCACCCTGGGATGTGCCTCGGGCATGGAAAGAGGAACTGGATAGGACTGTGCCCTGGCTACTGCCACTGCCCACACACATCCTGGGGACAGGGCACACAGGGCCCGGGGACAGGGCACACAGAGCCCGGGGACAGGGCACACAGAGCCAGGGGACAGGGCACACAGGGCACAGGGACAGGGCACACAGAGCCAGGGGACAGGGCACACAGAGCCCAGGGACAGGGCACGCAGAGCCCGGGGACAGGGCACACACATCCTGGGGACAGGGCACACACATCCCGGGGACAGGGCACACAGGGCACAGGGACAGGGGACACAGAGCCCGGGGACAGGGGACACAGAGCCCGGGGACAGGGCACACACATCCTGGGGACAGGGCACACAGAGCCAGGGGACAGGGCACCCAGATCCTGGGGACAGAGGGCTCTGGAAGTTCCAGACCTTCCATGGGGCTGGTGCCTCTGGGGATGTGCCCGGGGAGTGGGATGAGGCTCCACAGGCTGTTCTGGAGGTGGGTGCAGATGTCCAAGGAGAGAGCTTGGCACTGCCCCCTCACTGACTGCCCACCAGGCTTGGCACAGCCCCCACAAACCAACAGCGCACTGGGATTGGCACAGCTCCCACCCCAGTAGCCCCGCGGAGGGTCTGGGAGCAGTTTTGGGCCGGGTGGCACAGCCAGGGCAGGGCTGGGGGGCTGGGACATCTGCCCTGCTGACCCAGCACCAGCCTGGCACGGACGGGGAGGTCCCAGAGGGCACTTTCCCACACTCCCAGGGCACAAGGGCGAGCATTGACCCCGAGCTGCCACCACGTGCCAGCTTCACCCAGTGCTCCCAGTGCTCCCAGTGCTCCCAGTGCCACCACCTCGGGTCTCTTTGCTTCAGGCACCCGCTTGGATCTCGATCCTGCCCCAGAAAGGCTGGAAAGTTGCTGGATGCAGCCCCTGCCCAGTCTCGGTGTCCAGCTGGGAATTCCTTCGGGAGGGCTGGCAGAGTCCTCTCCTCACTTTATGGACACCTTCAACTGTCCCAGGGGGCTCCAAGCCCTGTCCAACCTGGCCTTGGACATTCCCAGGGATCCAGGGGCAGCCACAGCTTTTCTGCCCAACCTGGGCCAGGGCCTGCCCACCCTCACAGGGAGGAATTTCTTCAGAAAATCCCATCTAACACTGCCCTCTGTCACGTGCAGCCATTCCCTGTGTCCTGTCCCTCCATCCTTGTCCCCAGTCCCTCTCCAGCTCTCCTGGAGCCCCTTCAGGCACCAAAAGGGGCTCTCAGGTGTCCCTGGAGCCTTCTCTTCTCCAGGTGACCCCCCAGCTCTCCCAGGAGGCTCCAGGGCAAAGGGGCTCCAGCCCTTGGGGCACTTTGGGCAGGTGTTCAGCATTCCCAGGATCCATCACCGGTAACAGTGACCCGGGAGAACAAATAACAGCACTCCCAGTGACCTCCCTTTCTCCTCCTTTCCCAGCTCCACCTGCTGAGTATAAAACCTCGTGGTCCAGGGTATCCCTGGGCAGGGTTGGGCTCTGCTGTCCCAGCTGTGTCCCCCCAGTTGCTGGTGCACCCCCAGCCCGTCACTGGCAGGGCGAGCAGCAGAGCAGGCCTTGACTTGGTGCAAACGCTGCTCAGTGACACCAAAAACAACCCGGGATTATCAGCTCTGCTTCCAGCAAAATCCCAAACAGCCCCACAGCAGCTGCTGGGAACGAAATTAACTCTGCCCCAGCCAAAGCAGCACAGAGTCCCAGCAGGATCCTAAAAACCAGAGACCTCATACCCCGAAGTGCTGCAAAACCTCCCATGAGGACAAGCCCAAAGGCACCTAGAATTAGGGCAAGGCAAGAGGGAGCTGCCCGTGCACCACTTCCCAAAAGCAGGGGCAAGGACAAGGTCCTGAAAGGGAAGTGATGTGGGTTGAGGCTCCTCTCCTCCCCCAGCACATAAAGAGCTGTCCCTGAGCACAGGGACGGGCACCATCCCAAAGCCAACACCCCAGAGCTGGCACTGCCAGAGGCACGGGCACCCCCAGGTAACTCCCCTGATTCCAGGGAAGGGCCAGGATGGGAATTCCGGGGGCAGGGAATGTGCTCACCCCTTGGGGGGGATGAGGTGCCCAGGTGATGCTGTGGGGTGGGCAAGGGGGGTCTCGGCTGCTCCCGGGCACCTCACAGGGGTGGATGGTGCAGAGGAGGAGCCTCCCTGTGGGCTGAGCCACCTCTGCCTCCTGCCAAGGTTGGGGAAGATGCTCAGACACAGCCAGGAGTCAGATCCAGGCTCTGGGCATGGTTGGGTTATATCCAGCCCTCATCCCAGGGGAATGGTGTCCCAGCACGCTGTGGTTCCCATATCTCTCTGTGCTGGGATGTGCTGGGGGCTGGAGGGTCCCACCTCAGGAGTGTCCCCTCCTCCTGCTCATTTCTGGGCCAACAGGTGTTTTTCAAGCTGCCAGAGGGCAAGATCAGGAGGGATTTGGGGAAGGAGTTCCTCCCTGGGAGGGTGGGCAGGCCCTGGCACAGGGTGGGCAGAGAAGCTGTGGCTGCCCCTGGATCCCTGGGAGTGTCCAAGCCCAGGTTGGACAGGGCTTGGATTGTCCTGGGCTGGTGGGAGGTGTCCCTGCCCAGGGCAGGGCGTGGAATGAGATGGGTTTTGAGGTTCCTTCCAACCCAAACCATCCCTTAAATCCCATTTAAGGACACCAGGGACACTTTCCCCAAGGACAGGTTGCCCCAAGCCCAGTCCAGCCCCATCCAGCCCAACACCAAATGTGTTTGTCTCCAAACCTTCCCAACTCCTGCAATTCCCTGAGCTTTGGAGCAGTCGGAGCCACCCTGGGCTGCTGCCTTTGCCCCCACGCCCCTCCCCAGCAGGGATCGGGTGTCCTGGGGGGGTCTGAGGTCCCCATCGAGCCCGGAGGGTTCTCCAGAAACCGAAACTGGGAGAAATGGGGGAGAAGAAACGAAACTTGGCGTTGGCACGAGCCGGGGCTGGATCCCGTCGCTTCCTTCCCCCTTCGGCTCCATCCTGGGGCTATTTCTGGCCCCCTCGTGGTCCCGGCTCCCTCCTGACACCCCCAGGAGCCATCCCAGCCATTCCTTGGGCTCTTGGTCCATCAATTTGGCCAGGAAAACCCCAAGCAAAGCCGTGCCGAGCGCTCCGGAGTGGGAAATCCCTCCCAAAGCCAAGGAGCAGCGAGGAAATTCAAAGCAGATGTGGGAGAAGAAGGTGTTGGCAAAGGAGGGAGTCGAGGAGGGGAAAGGCTCGGCCAGGGGGGAGGGAACGGCCTCGGTCCTCGCTGGGACATCGAGGAGGAATTGGATACACATCGACCTTCAGATCAATCTGTTGGTTCATTTTCCTGACAATGCAAAAAACCTCAGAGCAAAAGTATTCTCACTTATCACAGAATAAGGATTTTTAAATTTAAAAGGAATGGCAGCAGTTTGCTTATTCTGGAGCTGCAAAAAGCCATTAAACCATTAAGCTCCTTTAAACATTTTTCTTTCTTTTTCTTTTCTTCCTTCTCTTTTTCCTAATTTTTTTCCTTTTTTCTTTTCCTCCTCTTTCCCCCTTCCCCCTTTTCCCTCTTCCTTTTCCCCTTTCCCTTCTCCTTTTCCCTGTTTCCCTTCCCTTCTCTTTTATTTTGTTTTACTTTGTTCCATGGTTTCACTTTGTGTTTCTTTGTTTCTCTTTCTCTGAATCGTTTTGTTTCAATTCCTGTTACTTTGGGTTTAGCCCATTAATTCCATTTCCACCCAGACCCCCCAAGGACCAGCCGACCCCCCAAACCCACATTTGCTGTGTCAGCCCTTCCTCTGCTCCCAGGGAAACACGGGAATAACTTCCCTAAACCTTCTCCCTCAGTGCAAACCCCAAATCAGCTCCTCAAACCCCCCTGGGCGCTCGGGGGGCTCAGGAGGGGCTCGGGGGGGGCTGGGGAACCCCCTCAATGCCCCCCATTTCCCGGGCTCTGCTGCCAGCAGGTTTTATCCCACAGGATTTGTCCCACCGGGATCCATCACACACATATTCCAAGGTCCTTGGTCACCTCTTCTTGTCCTCAGGGTCCCCTGACATCCACCTCGGGGACCGGCCACCTCCCACCGTGCCAGGGGGAGCCCTCCGTGCCCCCCGGTAGAGCCACCATGTGCCTGTCCCACTGCCTGGTGCTCCTGGCCAGCCTCGTCCCACCAGGTACGGGACCCCCGGGACCCCCAGCACGGTCCCCTGGGGGGCTGGAGATGCCCTGGCATGGGGGGAACTGGGGCTGTGCCCATGGGATGTGCCCTGGCATGGGGGAACAGGAGCTGTGCCCATGGGATGTGCCCTGGCATGGGGGGAACTGGGGCTGTGCCCATGGGATGTGCCCTGGCATGGGGGAACAGGAGCTGTGCCCATGGGATGTGCCCTGGCATGGGGGAACAGGAGCTGTGCCCATGGGATGTGCCCTGGCATGGGGGGAGAAGAATCTGTGCCTGGTCCCCACGGGATGAGCAGGACGCTGGTGGATGCCAAGGCTGCTCCCGGCTCTCCCACGGGACATGGCACAGCAGATCTCCAGGGGGAATTTGCCGTCACCCCACACATATCCCCCCCTCGTGATGGGCAGGCGTGGGGTGACAGGGGACATGAGAAAATGGACAAGGAGCCAGGAAATGTGGGATGAGGAAATCAATTTTGGGGGGAAGGCAGTTTTTTCCTTTTTGTTTGATATTTCGGCTGTTCAACCCCTGCTGCCCAAAAGTTCCAGCTTTTCTCCATTTTGTCCCTCTTTTCCCCCTCCGAATTTCCCCCTGGAAGGTTTATCCCACCCCCCATCTCCCCCCGAGTCCCCTGCCTGTCACGCAGGGATGATGTGGCCCCGGTGGGTCCCGGGAGGGGCACAGGGGACCCCCAGCCTGGCTGGCACCCTGACCCCCCTTTTCCCTGGCCCAGCCCTCAGCTCGTGGGGAGTCTCCTACCCCCAGTCCGTGCATGGCATCAGGGGGTCCTGCGTGGTGGTCCCGTGCACCCTGAGCTACCCCGCGGGCGTGGAGACCCCCGACGGCATCGTGGCCATCTGGTACAAGGACTACGACACGCGGAGGGCGCTGGTGTTCCACTCTGGCACCCCCCAGGAGGTGGATGCCCAGTTCGGGGGCCGTGCCCAGCTCCTGGGGGACCCCAAAGCCCGGAACTGCACCCTCCTGCTGCGGGGGGTGACCCCCGAGGACGGGGGGCCCTACAGGTTCCGCTTCGAGATCGTCAACGGGGACCGCTGGTCGGCGGTGCAGGATGTGGTGCTGAGCGTGTCGGGTGGGTACAGCCCCGGGGACCTGAGCCCCCCACCCCTGTCCCCTTCCTGCCCGCCCCACGAGCACGTCCCACCCTCTGTCCCCATCACAGAGGAGCCGGAGCCCCCGAGTGTCGCTGCCAGCGAGGAGGAGACCGAGGGGCAAAGGACCACCCTGCAGTGCTCCACACCCTACGCCTGCCCCTGGGGGGACGCCGTCCTGCGCTGGGAGGGTTACGACCCCCGCGTGTCCTCCCTGTCCGGCCGGCTGCAGATGGACCCCAGCGGGGTGGGCCACCAGCTGACCCTCAGCACCTCCTTCTCCTGGAGGGACCACTCCAAGAAGCTGCTCTGCGAGGTTTCCTACGGCTCGGGGAAGGCGAGCAGGGAGGTCGTGCTGCGGGTGAGACGTACGTGGGACAGCTCGGCGTGGGGACAGGGGACACCTCTGCCACAGCACCCAGGCACCCCTCCCACAGCCACCCCCTTCCCTGGGCATCCTGCAGAGAGCCAGGGCACTTTTCTCCTGCTTTTTCTCCCTCTCCTGCTCCCTGCATCACTCCATGCCTACGTCAGTCCTGTAGATTCCCCAGCTCTGTGGCACCTCCTGGCACCCACAGCTGTGCCCAGCCCTCTCTGCTGCCCGTGTGGCAGCTCTGCCCCTGTTGCAACTCCCCTTTCCCCTGCACAGATCCCTCAGGGGTGGTGGGGGGTCCTGTGGGTCCTGCCCACCCTCACCCATTCTCACCGTGTCCATCTGTCCTCCCTCAGACACCCCCAAGGACGTCCAGGTGCTGGCCAGTCCCTCCACAGGGAACATCCACGTGGGTGACACGGTGTCCCTGACGTGCGAGGTGGGCAGCAGCCACCCCGCCGTCTCTGGGTACCACTGGTACAAGGATGGGGCCGTGATGGGCAGCGAGCAGGTGCTGACCCTGCGGGGGGTTCGCCGGGAGGACCACGGGCAGTACCACTGCGAGGCCCGGAACGCCCTCGGGGCTGGCACAGCACCCGCCGTGACCCTCCACGTGTTCTGTGAGTGCCAGGGCACTTTCACCTTTGTGATCCCAAAGACAGGGCAGGGAGGGATTTCCAGCCAAGCACAGGGAGTGGAGCTGGGAAGGGGGTTGTCAGAGATGGTGGGAATCCAAAACCAGGGTGGTCTGGTTTGGGTGGGAAGAGACCTTAAAGATCATCCAGTCCCACTCCCTGCCATTGGAAGGGGCACCTTCCACCAGCCCAGGTCACTCCAAGCTCTGTCCAACCTGGCCTCGGGCACTTCCAGGGTTCCAGGGGCAGCCACAGCTTCTCTGGGCACCCTGTGCCAGGGCCTGCTCACCCTCCCAGGGAGGGGAAGAGGCTCCTCCACTAAATCCTGCAGCAAAGACAAACCCCAGCCTTTCCTCCCTGTGCTGGAGCATCTGCCCCCTGATGGGAATAGGGGGTCAGTCTGCTTTCCTCTAGAGCCCCCCATGAACATGCTGGGAGGGGAGAACCCCACTGCCCCCACCACGAGTTTTGCACTAAAGCCAGAAGGTGCCCCCGACTCCCCATCTGGGAAGGTGCCGGTGACAGGGGACAAATCCAAACCTGTCCCACCTCTGTTGTTATCCGGGGGGGGTCAGAGTAGCTCCCACCTGCCCCCGGGGCTGGGATGTGGGCACTGGGAGGGGCGGTGCTGTTCTCCTGCCTCCAAAACCATCCTGAGCACGGTCCCTTCTCGCTCAGCCGCAGAGATCTCGGCGAGCCCCGCGGCCGAGGTGCTGGAGGGGACGGCCACCACCCTGTCCTGCGACGTGCCCGGCCGGGAGGGGCAGGACCTCAACTACACGTGGTACAGGAACAACGAGTGGCTGAAGGAAGGCACAGCCCACACCCTCCTCTTCCCCGCCGTGGCCGCCAGCGACGCCGGCTACTACTCCTGCAAGGTGACAAACAGCCAGGGCAGTGACACGGCCCAGCCCTTCAGCCTCAGCGTGACATGTGAGTGTCCCCTGCTCCTGCCACCGCACGGGGGTTCCACCAGTCCCGGGGGCTGAGCAAAACCCCAAAATCATGCCAAAGCCTCTGCCCGAGTGCCCCCGGTGCAGCTGGGAGGGGGGTTCAGCCTTCCTGGTCAAATCTGCTGTGAATGCAGCAATTCCTGTGCCAGGAGCCACCTGTGAAGGTGCCAGGAGGTGCCATCCGTGCAGCAGGACCTGCCCGCCCATCGCAGCATCCCCCACTAAGCTGCTCCAGCCCTAAAATGGGAGGGGGGGAATGACAGAGGAGCCCGAGGATAAGAACAGCTCAGGAGGTTTTGCAAGTCAGGGGGAAAATAAAACAGTTCTGGGTTTGGCTTTGCCAGGTCTGTGGTAAATATAACCCGGTGGGAGCAGAGGGGAAGCGGTGAGGGGACAGGTCCCATCCCTGCGAGTGTCCCAGGCCAGGCTGGCCAGGGCTTGGAGCACCCTGGGCTGGTGGGAATGTCCCTGCCCAGTGACACTGGGTGGGATTTAAGGTCCATCCCAACCCAAAACAGTCTGTGACCCTACACGTGTCTCATTCTCCGTGTGGCCACCCCAAAGGGACAGCCCGGGCTCAGCAGCCTCTCCCGTCCCGCAGATCCCCCCCGGCCCCCCAGAATCACGCTCTTCCAGGAGACCCAGGGTGGCCGGCTGGCCGTTGTCCTCTGTGCCGTGGACAGTCGCCCCCCGGCCACCCTGGCCATCGAGCACGAGGGCACCGTGCTGGCGACCAGCGGGGCACAGGCGGCCCCTCGGCAGAGATTCGGTGTCAGCGCCTCCCGCAACGCCCTGCGGCTGGAAATCCGCGCTGCGGGGCCCCGGGACAGCGGGAGCTACCGCTGCACCGCCAGCAACACCCACGGCAGCGCCAGTGCCACCAAGGTCCTGGTCACCCGCGGTGAGTCCCCACGTTTGGGGTGACGATGAACCCCCAGGGCTGGGGGGAACACGCAGCCCTGGAGCTGGAGGGACCCCCGTGGGTCCAGGGCAGCCAGGAGGGTCCTGGGGCTGGGCTGGGGGGTCCAGAGCAGTCAGGAGGATCCTGGGGCTGGGCTGGGGGGCCTCTGTTGCTCCCACCCTGGGGTTTACCCCCTCACCACTCAACACAGCCGTGGCACTGGGGGACACTGTGTGGTGGCAGTGCCCTCCCTGTAGCCCTTTCCCTCCTCGGGGGGTTGGAGCAGCTTGTGGAGCTGGAGATCCTCCTCGGGTTTGTTTTACAAAATGCCACAAAATCAGGAGGAAACTTTTCCGAACTTTTTTGCACCGTCCATCCGCTGCAGCTCCCAGAGGTGCTGGGGGTGGTCTGGGCACACAGTGGGGACCTGCTCTGTCCTCTGACCCCCGAGTTTGGGTGGTTTGGGGTCACAGAGGCAGCAGAGGGAGAGGAAAGTCCCACAAAAATCATGTCCAAGAGGAACATCCTTTGGAATGGCAGAAAAAGACCAAAACAGACCTCAAGGTACAATCCTAGAGAAACCAAACCCGGGTTTGGGTGTCCCAACTGGGACTTGGGCTCCATTTGAAGTCGGCCAGGATGCCACCAGCACAACGTGTCACCTGCCATTGGGGGAGGTTTAGCCAGGTGGAGCCGTGGGAAGGTGAAGGGCTGCAACAGGGATTTTCCTCCCTCCCGGACATCCCTGTCCCTCCTCCAGCTGCAGAGCTCCTGGTCCATCCCTCGGCAGAGGTGCGGGAGGGGACCGCGGTCACCCTGACCTGCGTGGGGACAGGGGACACGGCGGGGGAGCCCCTCTACACGTGGTACAGGAACGGGAAGAGGCTGCAGGAGCGCTCAGGCCCTGCCCTGACCTTCCCCTCCATCCGCGGGGACGATGCTGGAGCCTTCCAGTGCCGGGTCCAGAGCAGCAACAGCAGCGACACTTCGGGGGTCGTCCCGCTCCGGGTGCTCTGTGAGTGCCCCAGGGGGGTCCAGGGCAGCCAGGAGGATTCGGGNCTCACCACTCAACACAGCCAGTGAGCTCTTGGGCAGGAATGTGGAGAGGGTGGAAAAGTCCCTTTGGTTAAATCTGTGAATCCGGGGGAGGAAAAATTCGGGGGAATCCCAAATTCCCAAGATTCAATGAGTTTTAATAAATGTTTTCAGAACCATAAATGATCATGAAAACTTGAATGGTTTGGGTGAGAAGGGACCTCAAAGACCAACTCATGGCAGGGACACTTTCAGCTGTCCCAGGTTGCTCCAAGCCCCGTCCAACCTGGATGCCCAAGAGCTGCTCAGAAGGCTCTGGGAAGCAGCAATCCCTGGGGTTCTGGGGGTCCTGCCAACCTCCCGGATCCAGAACATTCTCACCAGTGATGTTTCCCCCCTGCAGACCCGCCCAGGCCGCCGGTGCTGAGCTCCTTCCTGCAGAGCCAGGGCGGGCGCCTGGGCATCATCCAGTGCACGGTGGAGAGTGACCCTGAATCCAACCTGACCCTGCGGAGGGGGGACACGCTGGTCGCCTGCACCCGGGGCTGCCCCCCGGCCCCCAGAGTCCGTGTCACCCCGTCCTACAACAGCCTGAGGGTGGAGATCCAGGAGGTGGTGCTGGAGGACGAGGGGACCTACGAGTGCCAGGCTGGGAACACGCAGGGAAATTCCAGCACAGCCGTGGAATTCAGGGCGGACAGTGAGTGGGGACAAGGGACGGGGGACAGGATGGAGGATGATGGGGGCCACACGTCCCCATGGCACCTGGGAACATCCTGGAAGAGCGGAGTGTGGGAAGGGAATGTCTGGAAAGGAGACAAGCTCAGGGGATGGTGGCAGGAGGACAGGAGGAGCAGAAATAAGCCACATGCCGATGGGAAATCCAGAGATCAAACAGGTTCTGCCTCGAAAAAACTGCCATGGTGAGACGCTTGGGGCTCAGGAGGAGCATGGGGTGTGTAAAGTGAGGGCTGTGCCAGCCCCTCCTGCCCTACCTGGTGGGTTTGGAGGCTCCCCCGTGGGCACAGAAATGGTTCCAGCCCCTGTTGGGGATTCCCTGCCTGTGTGTGACAAGGACATTGAGCAAAATGTGGCTGAGGGAGTTCCCACGGGCCCCTCCTGTGGGTCCCTCATCCCAGGGCTGGTGGCACCCCACTGGTGGGCTCAGAGCTGTCCCTGCCACGGAGCTGCAGGATCAGCTGGTGTTTGCCTTCTGGAGTAGCCACAATGTCCCTTGGTGACATAACCCACTTGGTGACATAACCCATTTGATGGCAAAACCCTGGGCTGGCTGATTCTGGGGGGGTTGTTCACCCTGATGCTGCCACCAGTCCCCCTTTGTCTCCTGCCCACAGCTGCCACCGTCACCGTGTCCCCGTCCTCCCGCGTGCTGGAAGGTGACAATGCCAACCTCACCTGCCACCTGAGCAGCGACTCCCCGGCCGTGCCCAACGTGACGTGGTACCACAACGGGCAGTGGGTGGCCCAGGGCTCGGCCACGCTGGTGCTGTGGCGTGTGGCCAGCGGGGACTCGGGGCTGTACCGGTGCAGCGCCAGCACCGGGGGCGGCACCCGGAGCTCCCCCGACATCCTCCTGGATGTGCTGTGTATGTACGACCCCCACGGACCCCCAGCCTGGTACTGCTCGGTAGGGATCACCCGGACAGTGCACAGCCCAAAGATCAGGGTGCCCAGAGGAGCTGGGACTGCCCCTCGATCCCTGGGAGTGCCCAAGGCCAGGTTGGACGGGGCTTGGAGCACCCTGGGCTGGTGGGACGTGTCCCTGCCATGGCAGGGGTGGCACTGGGTGGGATTTAAAGTCCCTCTCAATCCGAGCCATTCCCTGATTCCATGAACAGTCTTGTGTCCAGGAAGGGGTGCCCAGCTCTGCTCACACGTGTGGCAGTGCCCAGGCCCTGGGCAGAGCCGATGTGGGCACACATGGGGGTCTCTCAGCACAGATCCATGTCCTGGGGTTCATCCCATGGGTGTCCATCCCTCCAGGCCACTGTGTGCAGTGACATTTCACCCCATAGAGCAGGAGTGTCCTGACTGTGGGCATGGCACNCTTCCCTGCCATTCCTGGAGCAGTGCCCTCCCGGCTCTGTCCCCTGACACCCCCGGCTCACCCGTCCCCTCCCCGCAGACCCCCCGAGGGCTCCGCTCCTCACGGCGTTCCTGGAGGCCGAGCGGGGCCGCCTGGCCGTCCTGGAGTGCTCGGTGGGCAGCAACCCCCCTGCCCGGCTGGCGCTGCTGCGGGGCCACGAGCTGCTGGCCACCAGCGCGGGTGGGAGCAGCCCCCGTGTCCGTGTCTCGGCTGTCCCCAACTCCCTCCGCGTGGAGATCCGGGAGGTGACACCGGCAGACGACGGGAGCTACCGGTGCACGGCGAGCAACAGGCACGGCA
>WBMV01001930.1:83179-98494 GCA_013396655.1 Campylorhamphus procurvoides | reverse complement strand
CCCTCCCATCCCCCCCGCCTAGTCTTGCCTCCTCTCTCCCTCTCCCCGTCTCTCTCTCCCTCCTGATGTTTGATCCCGCCGCGGCGCCCGCAGGGATGAGCGATGGAGGGGCCGAGCCCGGCGGGAGCCCCGTGCTGCTGGCCGAGCCCGCGGCCACCGGGCGGGCCCGGGAGAAGGCGCCGACCCGGGCGGAGCTGCAGAGCGCCCTGCGCGGCGGCGGCGGAGGCGGCGGCGGCTTCAAGGACATCCCTGGAACGTCGGCGGTCAGCCCCGGCTCCTCCAAGGAGTGCGCCCCTGACACCGAGAGCCCGTCGGGGACCGGCGAGGCGGATTACTGCCGCCGCATCCTGGTGCGAGGTACGGGCAGGGTTCCCGGTCCCGGCCCCCGCTCCCCGCTTTCCCCGCCAGGAGTTCTCGCTCCGAGGACGGGGAACACCCGGCACCGCTTCCAGCGCATCCCGGGCGCTCCCGGGCGCTGCCTGTCTGCGAGCGCCGGTCTCCCGGCCCCGTCGCTTTCCCCGGCTCCGCTCGGTGCGGACAGACCGGGCCCGCTGCCCCAGCCCCGCTCCGCTGGGAGAGGGCTCGGAGCGGGGCCGTGCGTGCCCGGCTCGGCCGGTTGCGGAGGGGTCCGGGGGAAGAGCCGCGGGGTCACGGACCCCCGGGCCGGCAGAGCCCCGCGGGGACGCGCGGGTGGCGGGAGAAGGGGGACAGCATCGGCTCGGCGTTTGAAGCGATGTCGCAGGAGAAAAGCGTCACGGAGCGGCGGCGGGCGAGGGGGGGTTTATTTTTTTCCCCCCGTTATAATATCACCTGTTCGGCCGGGGCTGGGGCACGGCGGGACCCGGAGCCGCCGCGTCCCGCATCCCGCATCCCACATCCCGCATCCCGCATCCCGCCCCGCCGTGCGCGCTCAGTCCCCGCCGGGCCGGGACTCGCCGGGACCAGTTTGGCTTGTGGCGAACCCCGAGAAGTTTGGGGCGCCTCGATGCGGCTGCGGCAGGCGGGCGGGCACCGGGCGCTCCTCGGCTCGGGGCTCCCGGGGATGCTCAGCGGCCCCGCCGCCTCCCGGAGCCCGGAGCAGCTCGGCGGCCGCTCGGAGATCAGGGCCGAGGCCTCCCTGTCCCCAGCCCAGCGCTCGGGCAGGGCGGCGGGGACCGGAGACGCGGCCGTGACCTCCCTCCTCACCGCCCCGGGGACAGCGGGGACCGCAGCCGAGTCCCCGTTCGATCGTCACCCCGGGCTCGGGCATCCCGACAGACAGCCCCGCCGCTCACCGGAGCCTCCTTCCCCGCTGTCGCGATAGGCGCCTTCCTGTGACAGCCCCGCTGTCGCAGTCCGAGCCCCCTGAGCTCTGCCGGGCACCTCGGCAGGGCCGCGGGCAGCGCTCGGGAGAGACCCCCGGAGTCCCACCCAGGGTATTCCCTCCTGCCGGGGGTCTCCGAGCGGGGCCGCCGCCGTTCCCGCGGGGGTCAGGCCGGGGTCAGGCCTCTCCTCCGCCGGTTTCAGCCCTACCGAGGCCGCCCCGACGGTGGCGGGGCTGGGAGCGGGGCGGGGATGGGTGCCCAAGGCCGGGGCAGGGTCCCCGCTCCTGCCTGCCCCGGGGACCCTCACCCGGGAGCGCCCGGTCTCACCATCTTGCTGCAGCCGCCACGGTGCGGACAAAATGGTGGCGGGGAGAAAAAATAATAACCGCCACAAATAACCGGGAACGAGCCGAAATTAACCGGGGCTGAGGCTGCGGGGACAGCCGGTGTGTGGGGCCGAGGGCCCGCAGCCAGCCAGGTCGGGGCCGAGCACCGGCCAGGCCCGGGCAGAGCTCCAGGTCGGTTTCCTGCGAAGTGGGAGGTTAAAATGCTTATTTTTATATTTTTAAAACATGTTTTTCAATATTTTTAATCCTGCCCTTGCTGCATGGCCCAGCGAAGGGGCCGCATCGTCCTTCGCCATCCCCGGCACCCCCGGCCCCGGTGTGGGGCAGCTGCCGCCCACCCGGTCCAGCCCCGGTGCCTCCGGTTAGGACGGGGTCCTGGGGAGCCCCCCGCTCCGGCGGGGCTCCCTCGGGGTCTCGGTCCGGTCCCGGGTACAGCTCGGTACCGGGGACCGGCCGTGCGGGACGGGCCGCTTTGCCCCCCGGCCATCCGCGTCCCGTTCTGGGCGGCTGCGGGTCCTTTTCCTCGGGGAAAGAAGGGAAAAGAGCTCGGCGGCGGAGGGAACCGGTGGCATCGGGGCCGGTCCCGGGGGCAGGGCGGCTGCTGCAGCCCCGGGGGCGGCGGAGCGGGGTGGGGGGCAGATCCCGGAGTGATCCCCCCCTTCCTCCCCGATACCTCCCCAGGTGCGGGTCCCGGGGGTCGCACCGCACATGGAGGGACCCCGGTGGTGTTTGGGGTGCGCTGAGCAGGGCTGAGGGTTCCTGTGCCCCTCAGCGCGTCCTGAGGTGCCGCCACGGTCACCCCATGGCATCGAGAGGGATTGGGGGGGCATGCTGGGGGGCTGGCAGGATGGATGTCACCCCAAAAGGTCCTGGCAGCTGTGTTGGCGCAGAAACCCTCGTGCACATAGGTGTGTGTGGGGTGTCCCTGTGCCAGGGAGAGATGTCCCTGTGGATATGGGTGTGCGTGGGGTGTCCCTGTGCCGGGGAGAGATGTCCCTGTGGATATGGGTGTGTGGGGGGTGTCCCTGTGCCAAGGAGAGATGTCCCTGTGGATATGGGTGTGCGTGGGGTGTCCCTGTGCCGGGGAGAGATGTCCCTGTGGATATGGGTGTGTGTGGGGTGTCCCTGTGCCAGGGAGAGATGTCCCTGTGGATATGAGTGTGTGTAGGGTGTCGCCACGCCGGGGAGAAGTGTCCCTTGTGTACGTGGATGTCCTGTGCTCTTTTGGGGGATTTCAGTGCCAGACCTTGTCCTGAATCCGCTGCCATCAGGTGTATCCCAGTCCCCAAGAGCAGGGCATGTCACCAGGGCCCCACTGGCAAGGCCAAGGGCTGCGGGAACCCCCCGGGCATCCACGGAAGGACCTGGCGGGTCTTGGGAGTCGTCTGGGATCCAGCAGCTGATGGGGGAAGGTTCTCCAGAGGGGGTCCCACAGGTAGAATGATGCTGTTCCCTTCCTGGCACGGAGGGATGGCCGTGGACCCCCAAAACCCGCCGCGGGGAAGGTTTGTGGTGTCCGGGGGGTCTGGGGTGAGGGTTTTGCCTCTCCTTTTCCATGCCCTCTTCCCTTCCTTCGCTCCGTGCTGCTCCCCCACGCCGCGGCCCAGCTGCCAGGGGGAATAACAATAAATAATGCCCGAGCTAATGCCGGCAGCGCCGGCGAGGGTGGAGGGCAGCGCCTGCAGCTGCGGCTCGGAGCCACCAGCCCCGGCTGTTGTTGTGCTGTGGCTGCAGCGTGGGCACAGACATGGGCACGGGCATGCGGACGTGGTCTGGGCATCGTCTCTGCCACCGCTCTTCGCTCACAAAATGGTTCCCAGCCTACCATTCCAACCCCACCCGAAAAGCCGCCGATCCGCCCATAACCCCTTTGCTTTCCCACAGCCCCGCGCCCACCCGTGGGGTTTGGGGGGGTCAGAGCTGGTCCCACCAGACCCTCTCCCACCCAGGTTGTCCCCAGGCTCGGGTGACTCCTTCGGTGCCGCAGTCCCTCCTGGAGGCAGCACAGCCCTGATGGGATGGCACCTCTGCCATGGACTGGGTTGGAGTGCTGGGAAAAGGGCTTTGGGAGCAGGGTCCCTNCAGCTCCACCATTCCCACCGCAGCTCCGCCGTCCCCACCGCAGCTCCACCATTCCCACCCCAGCTCCACCATTCCCACCCCAGCTCCGCCGTCCCCACCGCAGCTCCCCCATGGCCACCCAAGCTCTGCCATCCTCATCCCGCCTCCATCACCCCTTCACCAGACCTCTCCTCGCTGTTTTCTCCCTTCTTACCCCAGCACTTTTGTAATCCCTTCCTGTCTGAGTCAGCTGAAGGGAGGGAAATCCATTGACCTCCAGCCAGGGCTGCTGGGAACCCTCGGAGCTTTGGAACCAGCGTTCCCAAACCAGGGCCTGCTGTGGGGCTGCTCACTTGGGGTGACTTCTGGGGCTGCTTTTTGGCCCTCTGGAAAAGCCACTGGGCAGAAACAGGGAGCTCTGCACTCAGGGCTCCCCCAAACCAGTTTGCCACTGGTGTTACTGGAGCTCGAGGAGGGTCAGCATGAGGAGCACGGGCTGTTTGGGGTCCAGCAGGACCTTGGTGGGCGAGTTCCGAGGCTCAGTTTAATTCCTGGTGCCACATGTGGGGGCACCATCAGTGCCACATTGCTGCCCATGGAGCTGGGATGGGCTCCTGGCACTTTGGGGCTCTGTGAATGTTTTTGGGGAATTCATCCTTTTCCAGTGGGATGTAAAGCCACGGTGGCTCCTTTGGAATCGCCACAAGCCACATCCCATGGCACGGAGGGAGCCAAGGTGGGAGTTAAACCCTCCAGCTTTTGTTTCCCTGGATAGTCCCAGCCTTGTCAAATCTGCTGCGGGAGCAGCTCGGGGCCACAGCCCTTCCCAGCCATGGCCTTTGATAGAAAACTGCCCCAAAATGGGAGCTGCTGCTTTCCAAGAGAATATTTCTTCCGTGAGAATAATTCTGGAGAGAAGGGAATTGTAATAGAGATCATTTTTTCCAGTATTCCCAAGAAAGGACAGAAATAAAAAATAATGTATTTTTAATGTAACAAATTTTTAATTCAAATTCCGCCTTAGTATAAATCTGCCTTTTGCTTCTGGCTTTCCCAGCTGTTATTTCTGGGATGAAATGCTCCGTTTTCTTGAAAAACTTTATGGTTTCTATTTATGTCTGAAAAAACCATAATTTATGGAGATTTGTTGCCATTCTCCGGATATTTATATACTTGCAGCGTTTGAGGCCAGAGGGGAGAACCAAACCATGGGATTGTGCCTGTTCAGCTCCAGCTTGTGGGATTTTCATGGATATTCTGTATCCCGACCCAAGCGGTCGGGATACTGCACGCCAAGCGGCACCAGTCTGATGATGCAGCCAGTTTTAATTCAATTTCATTAACTTTTCTTCCCTCAATGCCTGGCTTTTCCGACCAGTTCCACCTGTCCCGTTTCTCCCCAGCCCTGGAGATGTTTTTCCTGACGGCTTGTCCCGTTTGCCCAACAGATGCCAAAGGGACGATCCGGGAGATCGTGCTGCCCAAGGGGCTGGACCTGGACCGGCCCAAGCGCACCCGCACATCCTTCACGGCCGAGCAGCTCTACCGCCTGGAGCTGGAATTCCAGCGCTGCCAGTACGTGGTGGGCAGGGAGAGGACCGAGTTAGCGCGGCAGCTCAACCTCTCCGAGACCCAGGTAAGGCTCGGCGGGCTCCTCCCTGCGGGGACATCCCGGTGGCCGGGGGGTCCCCAACCCCGCGGAGAGGTCGGAGCCGGGGAAGAGGTGTTTGAGTGAGGGATGGGGGGACACGCGTGGGGCTCCAGGGCACGGTTCTCCTCCATCCCTCTCTCCCGAGCCCACGGAGTGGCTGGTTTAGGGTTGGGTGCGCAAAGGGCAGCTCTGAGGGGTCTGCAGGGACCCCCCGACAGGCAGCAACCCCCAGGAGGGTCTGGCGAAGGGTCAGGGCCAGGTTGGACGGGGCTTGGATCCACCTGAACCGGGGGAAGGTGCCCGTGGGTGGAACAGGATGGGCTTGAAAGGCCCTTCCAACCCAAATCGTTCCATGATCCTGTGAAAGTCGGGAAGAGGAAAGAGCAGGAGCGGTCACTGCGTATCGGGCTCCTCAGGCAGCACCCACGGTGTGGTGGGTGAGCGGGGTGGAGTGTCGTGGGTGCCGTGGGGACCGGGCTGTGATGTCGTGGGTGCCGTGGGGATCGGGCTGTGGTGTCGTGGGTGCCGTGGGGACCGGGCTGTGGTGTCGNGCAGCTCCACCATTCCCACCCCAGCTCCACCATTCCCACCCCAGCTCCGCCGTCCCCACCGCAGCTCCCCCATGGCCACCCAAGCTCTGCCATCCTCATCCCGCCTCCATCACCCCTTCACCAGACCTCTCCTCGCTGTTTTCTCCCTTCTTACCCCAGCACTTTTGTAATCCCTTCCTGTCTGAGTCAGCTGAAGGGAGGGAAATCCATTGACCTCCAGCCAGGGCTGCTGGGAACCCTCGGAGCTTTGGAACCAGCGTTCCCAAACCAGGGCCTGCTGTGGGGCTGCTCACTTGGGGTGACTTCTGGGGCTGCTTTTTGGCCCTCTGGAAAAGCCACTGGGCAGAAACAGGGAGCTCTGCACTCAGGGCTCCCCCAAACCAGTTTGCCACTGGTGTTACTGGAGCTCGAGGAGGGTCAGCATGAGGAGCACGGGCTGTTTGGGGTCCAGCAGGACCTTGGTGGGCGAGTTCCGAGGCTCAGTTTAATTCCTGGTGCCACATGTGGGGGCACCATCAGTGCCACATTGCTGCCCATGGAGCTGGGATGGGCTCCTGGCACTTTGGGGCTCTGTGAATGTTTTTGGGGAATTCATCCTTTTCCAGTGGGATGTAAAGCCACGGTGGCTCCTTTGGAATCGCCACAAGCCACATCCCATGGCACGGAGGGAGCCAAGGTGGGAGTTAAACCCTCCAGCTTTTGTTTCCCTGGATAGTCCCAGCCTTGTCAAATCTGCTGCGGGAGCAGCTCGGGGCCACAGCCCTTCCCAGCCATGGCCTTTGATAGAAAACTGCCCCAAAATGGGAGCTGCTGCTTTCCAAGAGAATATTTCTTCCGTGAGAATAATTCTGGAGAGAAGGGAATTGTAATAGAGATCATTTTTTCCAGTATTCCCAAGAAAGGACAGAAATAAAAAATAATGTATTTTTAATGTAACAAATTTTTAATTCAAATTCCGCCTTAGTATAAATCTGCCTTTTGCTTCTGGCTTTCCCAGCTGTTATTTCTGGGATGAAATGCTCCGTTTTCTTGAAAAACTTTATGGTTTCTATTTATGTCTGAAAAAACCATAATTTATGGAGATTTGTTGCCATTCTCCGGATATTTATATACTTGCAGCGTTTGAGGCCAGAGGGGAGAACCAAACCATGGGATTGTGCCTGTTCAGCTCCAGCTTGTGGGATTTTCATGGATATTCTGTATCCCGACCCAAGCGGTCGGGATACTGCACGCCAAGCGGCACCAGTCTGATGATGCAGCCAGTTTTAATTCAATTTCATTAACTTTTCTTCCCTCAATGCCTGGCTTTTCCGACCAGTTCCACCTGTCCCGTTTCTCCCCAGCCCTGGAGATGTTTTTCCTGACGGCTTGTCCCGTTTGCCCAACAGATGCCAAAGGGACGATCCGGGAGATCGTGCTGCCCAAGGGGCTGGACCTGGACCGGCCCAAGCGCACCCGCACATCCTTCACGGCCGAGCAGCTCTACCGCCTGGAGCTGGAATTCCAGCGCTGCCAGTACGTGGTGGGCAGGGAGAGGACCGAGTTAGCGCGGCAGCTCAACCTCTCCGAGACCCAGGTAAGGCTCGGCGGGCTCCTCCCTGCGGGGACATCCCGGTGGCCGGGGGGTCCCCAACCCCGCGGAGAGGTCGGAGCCGGGGAAGAGGTGTTTGAGTGAGGGATGGGGGGACACGCGTGGGGCTCCAGGGCACGGTTCTCCTCCATCCCTCTCTCCCGAGCCCACGGAGTGGCTGGTTTAGGGTTGGGTGCGCAAAGGGCAGCTCTGAGGGGTCTGCAGGGACCCCCCGACAGGCAGCAACCCCCAGGAGGGTCTGGCGAAGGGTCAGGGCCAGGTTGGACGGGGCTTGGATCCACCTGAACCGGGGGAAGGTGCCCGTGGGTGGAACAGGATGGGCTTGAAAGGCCCTTCCAACCCAAATCGTTCCATGATCCTGTGAAAGTCGGGAAGAGGAAAGAGCAGGAGCGGTCACTGCGTATCGGGCTCCTCAGGCAGCACCCACGGTGTGGTGGGTGAGCGGGGTGGAGTGTCGTGGGTGCCGTGGGGACCGGGCTGTGATGTCGTGGGTGCCGTGGGGACCGGGCTGTGATGTCGTGGGTACCGTGGGGATCGGGCTGTGATGTCGTGGGTGCCGTGGGGATCGGGCTGTGATGTCGTGGGTGCCGTGGGGATCGGGCCGTGATGTCGGGGGTGTCACGGGGATCGGGCTGTGGTGTCGGGGGTGCCGTGGGGATCGGGCTGTGTCCAAGCCAGGGGGTCCTGCACAGACCCCACCCCTGCTACTCCCCGATGGGGATCCACTGGGGGCTGTCCCTGCGGAACGGTGCCCTGGCAGCTCTTCTCCGTCACCTCCCTGCGTGGAGCTTCGGTGATGGGGGGCATTTTCCTGGTTTTCCTCGGCTGAGGTAAATAGATCTGGGCAGGAGGAGCAGGGAGAGGTCGCGCTGTGATCCGAGGTTGGTGCATCTGGTGGCGCTGGGATGGTTTGGGCTTAGAAATTTATTGCAAAATAGTAATAATAATTAATAAAACAAAATAAAACATAATAATAATATTGATAATAATAACAACAACAGCATAAGTTGCCCCTTCCCTGCCCAGTCCAGTGCAGTGAGAGACAGTGACACAGTTCCATTAATTCAGACAGGCAATAATTCCAATTTTCCCAACCTCAGCGTGGCTGTCAGTGGCCAGGCCCTGGCCCCAGGGTGCTGAGGGGGCTGATTTTGGGGGATCCTGCTGCTGTGTGGTGTTTTGGCACCGGCTGTGGAAGGGAGAACAGAGCTGTGGTGAGCAAAAATAATTCTTGGCTTATTTTGGTGGCAGAACAGGTGGGATTTGGTAAGGAGGAGCGTCTGGTGTGGCAGGATTTTTGGTGGCTGTGCCGTGGTTTGGTGCGAAGCGTCCCTGCTTCCTGGGATCCCTCTTCCCAAGGTTTGTGTCACCTCCATGGAGCCAGGAGGGACACGGGTGGGCTTGGCCGTGCCATGCCAAGGGACAGGCTTTGTGTCCCCAGCATGGGCAGCTGGTGAGGGGTCCCTTTTCCTACAGTCCCTCTTCCCAGGGTCCCTCTTCTCAGGATCCCAGTGTTTCCACGTTGCTGGGAGGGTCACATGTGGGCTTGGCCATGCCACGCTGCGGGAAGAGCTTTGTCTCCCTGGCACGGCCAGCCTCTTCTTGGGGTCCCTCTTCTTGGGGTCCCTCTCCCGGGGTCCCAGTGCCACCTCCACAGAGCCGGGAGTAACAAGGGCGGCCTTGGTCATGCCATGCCAGGTGGAAAGCTTTGTGTCCCTGGCATGGGCAGCCAGGGTGGGGTCTCTCTTCCCGACGTTCCTCTTCCCACAATCCCTCTTCCCGCCATCCCACTTCTGGCATCTCAGTGTCACCTCCACAGAGCTGGGAGTGGCACAGGTGGGCTTGGCCATGCCACACGGGGGGAAGGCTTTGTCCCCCTGGCTTGGGGGGGCACAGGACACGGGCAGCAAACCGGGTGCCACAGCCCAGGGCTGGGAGGGCACAGCCTCTCCATGGGGACTGGGGGACCTGAGTCCCCTCCTTTGCTGCAGGTTTGGTGCCTTCATCACTCAGTGAGAAAATTCCCACCCTGTGGGCCAGCGCTGCCTCCTCCCCTCCTTCCCACACCCTCTTTTCTCCTTCATCGCTGTCTTTTTTAATCCCTTTCTGTGCTGTTCACACCATTTCCTTCCCTGCAGCAAATTCCCAGTTTACCTTCCTGGCTCGCCCTGGCTGCCAGTCCCTCACTGGTCACGGCTGGAAGGTTTCCCCAGCTCTTCCAAGAGCTCGGTGACCAAGTTTGCCACAACCCCTCGGGTCTGGAGGGCACCAGTCCCATCTGGTTGTGGCCTGGAGAGGGAGAGTCACCACTAGACCCTCCTATCCCGCCCGGCTCATCCACCCCTCAGCTCAGACAGGCACAATTCCAACTTCTGCAGCAATCCGAGTATTTTGGGTACCGTGGGTGATTATCCAGGAGCAGCTCCCAGGATTTACGGTCACTCATGATATAATGGCCCAATTAATTAATCGGGTGTTTTGGCAGTGGACCCCAAGCAGCAGCACCTCACAGCTGGTTTGCAGTTGGCACTGGAGGTTGGGACAGCAGGATGGATCCTTTCCAGCCTCTCACTGGTTTATATTTTGATTCCAAGATCAGGAAGCTGCTCCTGACATCTCCCTGTGCCAAGACCCCTGGATGCAATGGGAACCCCCCACATCCCACCACGGGAGGGATGAAGGAAGGGGCCACCAGGGAGGGTTTTTTTGTGCCTGTGAATGTTTGGGGGGGCAGAATGATTCATCCCTGCGAGGAGGGAGTGGTGCAAACCCTGTGATGAGATGGGAAGAGACACGATGTCAGCGCAGCTGGAGAGCGGCGGCAGCGCCTTCCCGGCAGCCCCCGGAGAAATCCGGGCATGGAGAGAGGAAAGGGGGCATTTTTGGGCTCTTCTTTCACTTCCCTGGCACCTGACCCTGCGGCCTGGCAGAGTTCGAGGCAGGAGGATCTTGCTGCTCATGCAGAAAGCCAGGATGGGTTGGGAAGGAGGTGATTCTGGATTTTTTGGATCAGGACCCGCTCCAGGGTGGGGGATCACTCAGGGAGAGAGGGGATCAGTGGGAGGAGAGGGGGGATCAGCCAGGAAGAGGAGGGGACCACCCAGGACAGAGAGGGAGATCCCCCAAGGGAGACAGGAATCACCCAGAGGAGAGGGGAGGATCATCCAGGGGGAGGGAGGGAATTTTGGGGCCACTCAAGCTCAGGTCAGGATGTTTCTGCCTGCCCGAGGAATTCCCCTCCTCCCTCCAGGGATCCACGTACCTTTTCTCACAATGCCCTTTGCGCTTTTCCTAATTAATCCATGGACATGATTAGCGTTAGACGAGTTTAATTAACCTGGAGATGTTTTCAGTGGGGAATATTTTCCAGGAGATAGGGAGGTGCTGGCAGCTGCATCCCGAGTGAACCCCCAGGTCCCTGGGATGAGCTACCCCAGCCCATCCCAAATCCCGGGATCAGCCCTGTCCGTGTGTCCGTGCATTCCCTTTCTCCAGGACACTCGGCTCGAGCCATCAGGGGAAAAGTGTCCCTTAGTGCCATTAAGGGACAGAAAGCGCCGGGCAGGGGAGGCAGGAGGACCGTAATTCCCACAAATCCCTCGTCAGGAGGGATGGGATGGACTGGCCCAGGGGATTTGCTCTCTGATTCGGGAGTTCAATGCCAGGCTCAGGTTCGAGTGACCCAGCGTGTTTTCCAGATCTTCCTGCTCTCCTTGGAGCGGGGACAGAGCTGTGACACCTTGGACAAGGGCCGGGCATCCATCCAGCTCTGAGCTTTGTCCCTCTTCTGGGAGAGGCTCCCACCTTCCCAAAGGCTGGAGTTTTGGGGGCCAGGCGTGTCTCCAGTTGGGGAGGTCCTGCCCAGGGGCACTGCTGGCAGCCCTGGGAACCCCTGGGAGATACTGGGATGGGGCACAGAGTGTGGAGAGGTCAGTGTGGTGCTTCAGGAAACGTTTAGGTTGGATATTGGGAAAATTCCCTCCTGCAAAAGGCTGTCCAACCCTGGCAGAGCTGCCCAGGACAGGGGGGACGTCCCCATTCTTGGAGGGACTTAAAAGCCGTGTGGATGTGGCACTTGGGGACATGGGTCAGTGATGGCCTTGGCAGTGCTGGGACAATGGTTGGACTCGATGACCTTGGAGGGTTTTTCCAATGTAAATGATTCAGTGATTCCATGATTCTTGCCTGCCTGGCTGCTGGCAAGGCCATGGGACCCCCCTGGAATTCCCCTGGCTGTGATGGGCTCCATCCAGACCTTCCTGGGGACAATCTCCTGGCCCATCCTGGCAGAGGTTGGGCCCCTCCAGCTCCATCACTGCCCCTGGAGCATCCTGTGACCCCCCAGCCTGGAGCAAAACACGTGTGAGAAGCAACTGAGGCAGAGAAGGGGCAGGAAGGTCTATTTATAGCCGGGCAATTAAGATGATGCTGTTAAAAATTAATCTCACCTCAGGTTGTGAACAACTCCCTGTCCCTGCAGCAAGAGGACAAGGGGAGAGGGGCAGGTCCTGGCACAGGATTCCTGTCCCGGGGAGAAGAGCAGGGAAGGCAAGGGCAGGAGGGGTGGGAGTGACCCCGAGCCCGGGCACCCCCTGGTCCCCAACCCTCCCTGCCCTGGGACATGGTGGAGGCTGAAGGGACTCACTGGGAGTGTCCCCTCCTCGTGCTCAGCCCCCATTGCCACATTTCGGTGCCAACAGGTGATTTTTAAATTCCCAGCGGGCAGGGCTGGGTGGGTTTTTGGGAAGAAATTCCTGGTTGTGAGGGTGGGCAGGCCCTGGCACAGGCTGGGCAGAGAAGCTGTGGCTGCCCCTGGATCCCTGGGAGTGTCCAGGGCCAGGTTGGATGGGACTTGGAGCAACCTGGGATAGTGGAAGGTGTCCCTGCCCATGGAACAAGAGTTTTAAGGTTCTTTCCAACCCAAAGAATTCTGGGATTTTGTGATTCAATGATTCTTTTCTGAGACCTCCCTCCATCCCTCCATCTCTCCTGGTGGGTGTTTTTCTGGAAGGGCTGGACTCAGCCATGGAAGAGAATCCTGCCCTGTTTTCCTGGAGCATTTCTCTGCCAGGCAGGCTCTGACCGACCCCCTCGAGGGATCTGGGATGCTCTGAGGGACAAGGGGACAGGAGCCGGGGACAGTATCCTGCTGCTGAAACCTTGGGAATGAGTGGCCATGGGGGACATCAGCCCGAGTGATCCCACGTTTAGGGACTCCCAGGTCGGATCTGGGCATTGAAGGCACCAGGAAGGAGGGGGGTCCCGTGTCCCGTTGCCCACCAGAGGTGCCCAGGGCCACCCTGGCAGCAGCTGGGGGCCCTTCCCACCTGCCAACCTGCGTCAGAGCACGGTCGGGGAGTAAACCAGCTCACGTGGCCGGGCTAATCCCAGCCCCTCCTGGCCACGGGGACACGGGGGGGTCACCCTGGGCCACGGGGCCCTGGGCAGGGGGCAACACTTCGGGCTCTAAGTGGGCTGGTACAGCCCCCCAGATCCCCAGGAATTCACCTTTCAGGGATTTTGTTCCCAACAGCAGGTCAGGGAGCTGGGGAAGCGAGTTTGGGCCATGAACAATGGGTTCTTGGTGGGGACTGGGGACGTTTCTAAAGAGGGGAGAGGGGGGACAAGGGGACCCCCAGGAAATTGGGCTCTGCCATGGGAGAGCTGCCCCAGGAGGAGCTGGGTATGAGGTACCCCAAAATATCTGGGTGCCTGTGCAGCTGCCCAAGCTCAGCTGGCACTGAGTGGAGTGACTGATGGAAATTAATAGGAAACAATTACCTGGGATTTTTATCAATAACCATTTTCGATAAAAAAATCCCCCAGTTTCACAATTTGTGATGGAAAAATTCAGTTCTCGATGTCTCAGGACAACTGAATGTTCCCAGAGGAATCCCCATGTGTTTCTCAGCATCCTCCAAGTGGATATGACTTAAGTATTTTCCTAAAAAATTATGAAAATTGGTTTTGGTGGTGGTTTTGGTGGTGGTTTTGGTGGTGGTTTTGGTGATGGTTCCGATGCTGGGCCAGGAACCCCAAAGAGGATGACCTGAACACCCCCCCAGAGCCTCTGACTGGGTGCTGGGTGTGGGACCCCCGGGGCTGCCAGGACAGTGTCCCTGCCAGGGTGGGGTCTCTGCCCATCCCAGCAATTCCTGACACCCCATTAATGGGGGAATTCACCCTCCAGGCTTTGCTGGAGCCTCCAGGACCAGCGGTTGTCTCTGCCCAATTTCGGATGGTCCCTTGGGGTCGTTGAGTTCCCCAACCATGAAGCAGAAAATATCCTGAATTTTGGAGCAGAGGCAGGACAAGGGCACACTTCTGGCTGGAATTTTGGGTCAGTGACATGGAAGGGGTTGGGAGTGGGGCCCTGGCCAAGGGCACAGCTAGCTCCTGGGGCGTTGGGGGCAATTCCCACCTTGGCTTTCCCACAGGCACTGGTGGAGCTGGGTGTGGCTGGAACCACATCCCCAAACACGTTTGTGCTGGGCTGTGGCCGAGGATTTGGGGTGGTGGCACCGTGGGGTGTCCCCAGGTGGTGTGGGGGTGCAGAGGGGCTGGAGGGGGAGCTGAGGGATGGATCCGTCCCTGGGGAGAGGCAGAGGGATCACAGAACCATTAGGAATGGATCCATCCCCGGGGAGAGGCAAAGGGATCACAGAGCCATTGGGAAAGCTGCGGGTCCAGGCAGAAATCCCACCTTACAGAGTGTGGGGTCTGAACCTGTGCCGTACTCCGGAGGAGGAGGAGGAGGAGGAGGAGGAGGAAGGGTGCCAGAGCACCATGGTGGCACATCAGCCGGGTCCCAGCATGCGCCGTGCCACACTGGGTGGCAGCTGATGGTGGAGGGGAGCTAATCCCAGCGAGGAAATGGCTCCTCTCGGCACTGGGAATAGCAGGGGATGGCGGCTCCGAGGGCAGGCCGGGAGCGTGGGGCGCGTGACGTCCCCGGGGTCACGGCCAGGACAAGGCCAGCCAAAAATAACCAAGGCTCAGAACCCAAACCATGGCTCAGAACCCAAACCATGGCCCAGCCCAGGGAGCATCGGCCTGTTGGGCCACCAGGCAGGGCAGGATGAGGAGCTCCGGTGTTTTGGGGATGCTGGAGGGGCAGAGCGTGTGCCGTGGTGTTCCCGCTGCCAGGGAGATGGGAGGGCAGGGATGGGGGTGTTGGGATGTCACCAGCAAACTGTGATGGCTCAGGAGAGACATCCCAGCGTGGCTCAGCCGTGAGCCCACGGGATGGTGGGAAACATGGGTGGAAAAGAGGGGAGGGAACCGCCTGATCCCCCCAACTGGGCTGTGTGGGGCTTTGGGATGCTGGGATGGATGATGGAGAGTGATGGATGGGTGGGTGGATGGATGATGGACAGATGATGGATGGATGATGGATAGGGCAGTGCGAGGCAGTTACTGCACCCAGACCCCCCACAGATCCCTGGGTCACCAAGTGCTGTGGGATCATGAGCTCCCACCCTTTGTCCTTCCATCCCCAGGGCCAGGGAGGGGCCTCCATTGGGATTAGGAGCCTGGACACGACTCACCCTGGAGCTGGGAGGTGTCTGAGCAGGGGCAGGGACGGGAGCAGCACCCCCACTCCCCGGGGCAGGCGGTGGAGAAGGGGCTGGGGAACAAAGCCCAGGCACTCCCCAAGGTCATGGCACAGGGTTCTGGGATCAGGCACCATCCCGGTGCCATGACATGTGGAACACCATCCTCGTGGCACAGGATGGGCTGCCAGGAGCAGGGCTGGCACCTCCCACCGTGCCGAGTGTCCGGAGCCAATGCCGTGGGCTCCAGATGGTGC
>WBMV01001930.1:40419-50801 GCA_013396655.1 Campylorhamphus procurvoides | reverse complement strand
CTGCGGGAGAAGCTGGCCCAGGACCCGCCACAGCAGACCCGGACCCCGGAGCCCCCACCGCCCCCGCCGCTGCCACCGCCCGGCCCCGCTGTCCCCGTGGAGTAGGTGACACCTCGCGACATCCCGGGCACCTCCCGCAGCAACCCCGGGGGCTGCCAGGGTGGTCCTGCCATAGGGGACACCCCGGGAGGGTGACAAACCTTGGCCCCCCACCCCATTGTCTCTCCTGCTGTGTCCGGCTGTCCCTGAGATGTCCCCGAGCTGTCCCCAAGCCGTGCCTGGCTGTCCCCGAGCTGTCCCCGGGTTGTCCTCGGCGGGAGGTGCAGGAGGGGGGTGTCAGAGCTCAGCAGGGTTTTTGGGGGGCTGGGGGTGTCTGGCTCTGTGCTGGGGGTTCGACAGCCCCTCTCTGGAGGGGCAGTGGGCAGGGTGGGCATCGCTGAGAGATTTGGGGGTGAAGGGGCAGCTCTCACGCCCCCCTCTCTCCCTTGCAGCCCCCTCGCCGCCNGCCCCCTCCCAGCAGCTCCCAGTGCCACCAGTGCCACCCTGTCCCGCACACCGGTACAGCCAAAGGCCGGGAGCTGCGGGTGGACTGGTGGAATGCCGGGGTGTGGGTGTCCCACCCACGGGGGTGGCTGTGCCGAGGTGCCCCTGGTGGCCCCCCCGACCCCCGCTGTCCCCGGCAGTGTCGCAGATTGTCACCCAGGATTACCGCGAGGCGCTGGAGCAGCTGGAGCTGGAGCAGGAGCTGCGCCTCCACGCCGAAGCCTTCGCCCACGAGGTGCCTGCAGACCCCTCTGGGGTGGGGCTGGGCATGGGGGGCACCCGTGGGTGGGGGGACAGAGGGGTGGTGCCTGTCTCAGCACCCCTCGGCACCCCGACACTCATCCCACCGCCGGATCCAGGGGGGTGGGGAGCTCCCGATCACCCACCCGGCTTGGGGGGATCCTCTCGGGCACCTGCTGGGATGAGGCCGGTGGGTTTTGCTGCCAGCCCCCCAAAAGGGTGTTTTTGGGGGGCTGACGCGGCGCCGCGGGCAGATGCTGGTGCAGCAGAAGGAGGCGAAGAGGCAGAGCTCGATCCTGCTGCGGGACGGGCCCGAGGCTCGGGTTTTGGCAGCGCTGCAGGAGCTGGGAAGGCTCGGCCGGGAGCTGGAGGCGGCCAGGCAGGAGCAGCGGCAGCGGGTGAGGGGCTGGCCCCGAGGCTGGGGGGCACGGCGAGGGTCCCAGCCTGCCTTTGGGGCTGCGGGGTGTCCCCTGGGTGCGGGAGGTCGGGATCGGGATCAGACCCCTCCAACCCCGCTCCTTGTGCTGACCCTGTCATGGGTTTCCATCAGATCATTCCCAAGAGGGTCCCACGATGGGACTGTCACCCCCGCCCTGGGGTGGCTCCATCACCCAGCGAGATTTGCCATAAAAGCCGCTTGAGGTTCCTCCCAAGCGGCCGATGTGGGGTCTGTGGTGCATCCCCCAATTCCCGGGATCCCCCATCCCGCAGGTGCAGGAGCTGGAGGAGCAGCTGGGAATGCGGCCCGAGCAGGAGGAGCTGGATCGGGCCAGGGCAGCTCTGGCTGAGGCTGAGGCGGAGAAGCTGGAGCTGAGGAAGAGGCTGGAGAAGGCTGAAGAGCGGCTGGTGGGGCTGCAGGAGGAAGGTGGGTGCTCTCCCCCTGCCCCACGCACGAGGGGGGATCTCGGGGGTGCCCACCCGGGTGGGCGCGGGCTCCGAGGGTCCCCAGCCCCAATCCCACCCTGTTCCAGTGNTTGCAGCCCCCTCGCCGCCATCAGGCAGAGGAAGGGGCTGGCGAAGCCGCAGCACGGTAAGTCCGGGGGGCTCCTGGTGCCGGGGGGTCCCCACAGTGCCATGGGGATGGGGGACCCCGGGCAGGGGGAGGACGGGGGTTCTCGGGACTGGGGTTTGCCCTCGTGGTCCAGGCACCTCCTGCCCATCCCAGTGGGTGAGAGGATCCGCTCTGGGGTGAGAGGTGCCCTGCAGATCCCAAAAAAGGGCGCTCAGCACCCCTGTCCCACCTGGCACGGGTGGGACACGGGTCCTGGCAGGGTGGGACCACGCTGGGTCACGGCCAGCGGAGGGACCTGGGCCCTGTCACGAGTGCAGGGGGTCTGAGGGAGGTGGGACCTGCGCAGGTAACCCCCAATCCGAGGATGCCAAAGCCCAGGACGCCAAAATTCAGGACGCCAAAGCTCGGGCCGTGCAGGAGATGATGGAGCGGATCAGGAACGGGGTGGTCCTGCGGCCGGCCAAGGGCAGGGCACAGGTGGGCAGGGACGGGGGCTCGCTCCTAAAAATGCCCCTCCTGGGGCTCGGGATGAGTTTGGGGAGCTTTGGCAGCCCCAGGGAGGAGCAGGACGAGCCCACCCCTCCCTCCCCTGGGCAGGATCCAGTGGCCGGGAAGAGGAGGAGCGCGGTGCTGGAGCTGCAGGGAATCCTGGTGAGCTGCCCTGTCCGGGGGGGACACCCCTGTCCCACCGCACTGGGGGTCCCCGTGCCCCCTGTGACCCCTCGGCTGTGTCCCAGGGTGCCATGAAGAGACCGAGCCGGATGCGCAGCGGGCACCGGGGCAGCGCCAAGGGCCGGGATGGGCAGCTGGAATCCATCCTGCAGCGGCGGCGCCGGGCGCTGGATGCATCCCTGGAAACCTCCACGGGCGCCTCTGGGACCACCCCTGTGGGCACCCCCAGCCCCACCCCACAGCACCAGGATGGAGCTGGCAGGAGGCCGGACCCAGGTTTGGAGCAGGGCGGGATGCAGGGGTCGGGCTGGGGGACCCTCTGGGGTGGGAATATCCTCAGGGAGCAGCGCAGAGGTGACACCCACCCCTGTCCCCTCCTGTCGCAGCTCCCCGCGGGCTCTGCCCTTGCTCTCACACCTCTCCATGTGTCTCTTCCCAGGGAACACGGACACGGTCCCGCCCGGGTCCCCCCCGGAGGGCAGGGCCAGGGTCCCGTTCAGACCCCGGGTGGTGGGGGGTCTCCCCAGGACACGTCCCCTCGTCCGCCCGGCCGGGGGCAGGGGGACCCCCGGGCAGGAGCAGCTTCCCACGGCACTCCCACCCTCGCTTTCCAGCAGTTTCCATCCTCCTGGGCTTTAATTAAAGTGAGGTGGCCCCGTGTCCCCGAGTGTCACATTGTCACCGTGTGCTGGGTGTGTTGAAAGCGACCTTAAATCCCACCCAGTGCCACCCCTGCCATGGGCAGGGACACCTCCCACCAGCCCAGGGGGCTCCAACCTGGCCTTGGACACTCCCAGGGATCCAGGGGCAGCCACAGCTTCTCTGCCCAACCTGGGCCAGGGCCTGCCCACCCTGCCAGCCACCAATTCCTTCCCAAAATCCCACCCAGCCCTGCCCTCTGGCAGCTCTTCCTTCTCCAATGTACAATATGATACTAAAACTGTTTATCCAGTTGGTGTTGGAGCAGTGGGGGACAGGCAGGCCTGTGGCTGCTCCCTGTGTCCCCAAGGAGGGGACAGATCCCTCCCCAGGGGATCCCTGGTCCCTCCATTCCCTGGGAACAGCCAGGACATGTCACAGTTCCAACACTCCACCATTTGGGTTTTTTATCCCCTTTTTTTCCTGCTCCTCACGAGCACCCACAAGTTGAATGGGGCATCCTCCCCAATTACCCAGCACTTCTCCTCCCTTTGGATCCTCCCATCCCTGTGGGAAGCGGGCACAGAGAGGCCCCATCCCTTCCCACTCCAGCCTGGAGGAGGATCCTGGTGCTGGGAAAGGTGGCAGAGCTGCAGGGAGAGGCTGAGGGCACTCAGGGGGGGCTGAGGCCGGGCTGACCCCACTCCTGCTGCCCCAAATTCCCCAAATCCAGCTTTTCAGGCCATTCCCAGCCCCGCCCGCCCTCACCTCTCACTGCCCCTCCCGGCTCGGCAGCGCCAGGGAAATGTCAGGGCCCAAAGAGGGAGACTCCCCCCGTCCTGCCCTTTCCCTCTGCCCGCTCCGTATCGAGTGAGCTCCTCTCCCCTCATTACCCCCTCCAAACACCCATGAAAATCAATGATCCCACGGGATGGGAGAGCCGGGAGCAGGCAGAGACGCTTCGGAGAGCAGCCAGCTGGGTCTTAATCTGTGACTCTTAGATGGAATCGTGGAATTTGGGTGGGAAGGGACCTGAAAGTTCACTCAGTTCCACCCCCTGGGACACCTGAGCATAACCATCATGGTCATCAAATACTTCATCCAAGTGGTAACTCCCACCTTGTTTGAAGCTGGAGCATCTCCCAGCACCTTTGTTGGCACATTCTGGATCATCCCTACCTCATCCTGGTGAATAACCAGGTTTTCCATCTTATCCACCCAGTTTTCCATGTTCCCTGCCTGAAAGGAATGTTTTGGCCAAAGCTGGGCTCCTGAGGGTGTCTTTCACCCCAAACTTCCCTGCCCAGGGTAGGGGATGGATCCCAGCATGGTCCTCGCTCCCCTGTGGCCTTTCCTTCTCCTTTTCCTTGTTAAATATTCATAGGATGACACAACTTCCCTGAAACCTGTGAGGAAGTGTGTGTCCTGAATATGATCCAGGCTGCAAAACTGGACTTGGCAGCTGGAAAAACACAAGTAACCGACCCTGGCTCCTGGCTGAGCAGTCAGGAAAATGGGGATTAAAAGGAATCAGGAGCAACAAGAGAGTTCCTGATCCTCCTCAGTTCCATCCTGGTTCATCCCTCCATCCTGCCCTGTGCTCCTGTCATGAAGTTTTCCATCCCTCCTGCACCAGGTTCAGATGGGAGAAAACCCCACCCTGTGGCCTTGGAGCAAAATTCCAGCCCCTGGGCTGGAGAGCAGCTTTTCCAACACATTATTTCCCTAAAAACACTAAAAATAATCAGGTCTTGGAGCAGCCTGGGCTATGGAAGGTGTCCCTGGGTAGGGCTTATGGTCCCTTCCCACCCAAACCATTCCAAGATTCCATGAATGCTCAGGAGCAGGAGGAATGCTGCCACATCCAGCCTCTCCAGCAAGGCAAACTTCTTCCATGTTTCCCTCAGAAACTCCTCCCAAAGCTTTCCCACTCCGTGCTGCTGGATCCAGGGAATTCCTCTGCCTGGCTGGCAGGGGGTATCTCATCTTGGCACAGGCTGAAGGTGGCCAAAAATCAGGAAAAAAGGGGATTTTATGTTTAGAAGGAAGAAGAACAAAGGGTTCACGTCCTTCTCAGTATGAATTTTTCCCTCAGGAAAAGGAGGGAGGCCTGGAGAGCTCAGAGCTCTGGGAGTGCCCAGCACACACCCAGGAGAAGCCAAGGAGACTCATGAACAGCTTCCCAGGGCTTTGCTCCAGCAGCTGGAGCATCCTGGACACTCCTGACTAAACCAGAGAGCAAACTGGGAATTCCCACCACTGAAATCAAACCAAACCAGCCATTGGATGGTTCCAGGGGCGCAGGGACAGGTCCTGCCCTCACTGCCCCTTCCCACGGCGTGGCAATGCTGGAATCCTCCGGATTTACTCCAATTCCTCCTTCTCTTTTTAATTAATGGCTCTGTGTAAACCTCAGGTGAAGCTGGAGCCCGTCCTGTGCCAGCCCAGGGGAGCAGCTCCCCCAAAACCCCCCAGGCACAAACCCCTGGAGGGGAATTCCCAGAGGTGACACTTCCCGGGTCCCTGAGCCGGGGCCGGACCCTCCTCGGCTCCCCCAGAGCCCGGGATGCTCCTTGGTCACATCCCCGAGGGATCAGCAGAGCTGCAGCAAACGGTGCCAGCCCCTCCCCGTGTGTCTGGCAGCTCCGGGCGTGTCCCAGTTTCTCCTTTCCCGGGGCAATCCCCTCGGGAGCAGGGGGAGGGTGGAGCGAGGCGTGGCTCCCTCAGCACAGTCTGGGCAGTCCTGGCTCCATCCCAGCCCCCCGGGGGTCCCAGGGCTCAGTAGATCTTCTGCCTGCTGGGCAGGATGGCCTCCTTGATGAAGGAGAAGATGAGCAGGATCCCCGAGCGCTTCCCTCTCTTCCCCTTGGTGAAGTAGTTGGAGACCACGTCGTCTGTGGGAGGAGGGCAGGGAATCAGAGCCAGCCCCTGGAATGCCAAGGGACCCCTGGGGGGGCTGATTTTGGGGGGATGTCTCCTCGAGTCCCCCTGGGTGCTCCATCTGCTGGGGGGAGTCCCAATCCTGAGCCCCCTTTATTGGGATGCAGGGAGAATCCAGGGAAAGCCCCAGCACCCAGGAATGCTGTGGCTGCTCCAGCCCTGGAGGGTCCAAGGCCAGGCTGGACAGGGCTGGGAGCAACTGGGATAGTGGAAGGTGCCCCTGGGGTTGGAATCAGATGGGCTTTAAGGTCCCTCCCCACCCAAACCTCTCCATGAATCCATGGCTGGAGAGGTGCAGGATGAACCTGCAATTCCGAGGAGGGAATGGGATGGAGGGAGCCCACGTGTCCCACCCCTGTCCCCTCCCAGTCCCTCCCAGTGCCCTCCCTCACCTCCAGGCTGCACCGTGGAGGGCAGGACGTTCTCCCCGGCCGACAGGGACACGAAGAAGGCGAAGGGAATGAGCCAGAGGCAGAAGGTGAAGTAGGCCAGGACCTGTGGGCAGGGAGGGAAGAGCAGCTCCAGGTCCCACCTGAACCCTGCCAAAGGGCCCTGCAGAGCCTCAATTCCAGCTCTCCAGAGTCAGCACTGCCCTGGGATAAGGGATAAACCACCCAGCACTGCCAAGGAAGGGCAGGGAAAGTCCCAAATCTCTCCTGCTCCCAGGTTTAAGCAGCACAATTAAACAAGCAGGTAATTAGCTGTGCTGTTGGGACTAATTAAATCCTCTCCACACCTTCCAGGGAATAAAAGGAAGAGGGAAGAGCTGGACTTGGCTCCTCCTGCCCCAGGGTTCTTGTTCCTTCTAACCACAAAATCACTTTCCTCATATTCCCTCAGGGATTGCTGAGCCACCCACCAGCCTCCCTGTGCCCAAAGAAGTCTTAAACTGCCTTAAAAAACTGGGTTTTCAATTATTCTGGTGACTTTTTCAGTCTGTTTTTAGAATCTGCACCAAACAGCAGGAATTTTGGGGTCCAAAAAAGCCCCTTGGGGAACGTGGACCTTTGACTTGGCAAGTGTGAGGATGTGACATGGAATTAGAGTACAAAAGACAAAACAATGAGGAGCAATAATTCCAAAAGGGAAGTGATTTGGGGTTAGATTGTAAAAAAACCCCTATTTTCTATTTTTCAAAGTTTTTAGGATTTTAGAAAAAAAAATCTGTGCTCAATGTCCCATATTTTCTGCTTGGAGTTGATTGGGAGAGCCCCAAACCCACACCTGGGAAAAGAACCTGCAGCTTCCAGGTCCCTGGGAGGGAACAAGCTCAGGAACCCCCCCAAAATAACCCTCAGTGTTGGAGCTGCTGGCCCCAAAAGTGGCATTTTGCTCCCTCCCTCCCTCCCTCCCAGGATCAGCAGGAAAACAGGGACCACCTCCTTCCCCAAGGTCTCACCTCAGAGAACAGGTAGAACTCCTCAGCGAAGAACTGGAAGGCCAGGTAGTGATTGAGCACGACCAGCACTGCAGGGAGGGAAGAGCAGGGTCAGGGACCTGCCCCAGGGAGCTCCCAAGGCTGGGAATGAGGACAGACCCTCCCCTGCCCTGTGCCCCCTTCCCACAGCCCCCCACCCCTGGAATCCTGCTCGTCCTAAAACACTGCCAGGCATCTCAGTGGTGTGAACAATGACCCCAAACCCAGGGACACACAGGGACCCCCAGCTCTGGGGCACTCCAGGGCCTCAGGGACCCCCAAACTCAGAGGGTGGGGCTGGACCCAAAGCTTTCCAGGATTCTGGAGCCAGGCTGGGAGAGCTGGGGGGTCACCTGGAGAAGAGAAGGCTCCAGGGACACCTGAGAGCCCCTTTTGGTGCCTGAAGGGGCTCCAGGAGAGCTGGAGAGGGACTGGGGACAAGGCATGGAGGGACAGGACACATGGAATGGTTTCCCAGTGCCAGAGGGCAGGGCTGGCTGGGAGATTGGGAAGGAATTGGTGGCTGGGAGGGTGGGCAGGCCCTGGCACAGGTTGGGCAGAGAAGCTGTGGCTGCCCCTGGATCCCTGGGAGTGTCCAAGGCCAGGTTGGAGCCCCCTGGGCTGGTGGGAGGTGTCCCTGGGTGGGATTTAAGACCCTCCCCATCCCAAAGCAGCCCGGAAAGCCCAGCACTCCCAGCTCCACTCCAATCCCAGCCACATCAGCACCTGCAATTAAAGTGCCACCCGGAGCTCAAAGTCCTTCCCAGGCAGGGACAGCAATTCCCAACCCTCTGCTGCCCCCCAGAGCCCCCCTGGGATGGGCAGATGGGGCTCCCCTTCCCCAGCACCCACTCCCACCCCCCAGGGTGGGCCTGTCCCCCTCACCGCAGGACAGGATGAAGTTGGAGGAGGTGAGGACGATGAAGGGGAAGGTCTGGAGCAATCCAAAGTACACGAGGTTGGTGAAGAGCCCCACGCCCACCAGGAACCCCGGGAAGTGCTCGAACAGGTACAGCCCCACCAGCACGGCCGAGGAGAACTGCGGGCAACGGGGTTAACTGGGGTCAGCTGGGCCAACTGGGGGGCACGGGAACCCGCCACGGGGGGTTTGGTGCCACCCTCCCACCTGGTGCCACCGTCCCTGGTGGGACACACCCAGCCAGGTGGGACAGGGGTCACCCAGGGGTGAGGCAGGAGCCCCCTCTCCCCGGCAGGGATGGGAGCAGCCCCTGCCACCCTCCCTCTGGGAACCGGCAGCTTCCCAAGCGCTTGTGCCCCCCACCCAAACCCCAAACCCCCATCCCCCATCACAGCTGCTCTCCCTCCCCGGTGGGGCTTCGGCCAAAAGACCCCCCCAAAGACCCCCGAGCCCGGGGACTCACCCAGATCATGTACTTGATGATCCTCCTGGTCACCACCGTGTACTCCTCGATCAGCTCCGCCAGGTAGTACAGCCCGGCCGCTGCGAACACCGGGGGCAGCCCCGGGAACATCGGGATAAGCCCCGGGATCAGCCCCGGTGGGGGGGCACAGGGGACCCCTCCCAACCTCCCCACCCGGGCAACACAGGGGGCTTTGGGGACACCCAGGGGACCCCCAGTCTGAGGGCTCTGAGAGCACCCAGGGACCCCCAATCTCTGGGGCAATTGAAGGGCTCAGGGACCCCCAGAGACCCCCAATCCCTTGGACACCCAGAGACCCCAAATCCTTTGGGACCCCCCATCCTGAGGGCTCTGAGGGCATGAGGGCCCCCCAACCCCCGGAACTCCCAGGGGGTCCCGCGCCCAGCGCCCCGCAGGCCGGGCCGGGCCCCCACCCCAGCGCCGCCCCCACGACATATCGCGACACGGCCCCCGCGGCCAGGCCCGGCCCCCCGGGGGTCTCACCGATGGCCAGCGTGACGAAGGCCACCTGCACGAGCAGGGACAGCCAGCTGAGCACGTACATGAACCACATGGCGGGGCCGGGCCGGGTCCCGGGGCCGCTCCCGGCGCCTCTCCCGGTCCCGCTCCGGCAACACGCGGCGCCGGACCCAGCGAGAGGCGGGAGAGAGCGGCGCCGGAACCAGCGAGAGGCGGGAGAGAGCGGCACCGGAACCAGCGAGAGGCGGGAGGGAGAAGGGCCGGAACCAGCGAGAGGCTGGAGCGGCGGGACCGGAACCAACGAGAGGCGAGAGAGAGCGGCGCCGGACCGCGCTTGGCGCCCCCTGCAGGCGTGGAGGACTCGGCGCACGACGGGGACGGGGGGGACCCCCAAATGAGGTGAGGGGGGGACCCCAAAAGGGAGGGGACCCCAAATGGGGGGGACCCCAAAATGTGCAGAAATCCCTAAAATATGCAGAAATCCCAAAAACATGAGGGGACCCCAAATGTGCAGGAGCCCCTAAAATGTGAGGGGACCCCAAATGTGGAGAAATCTCTAAAATATGCAGAAATCCCTAAAATGTGAGGGGACCTCAAATGTGCAGGAACCCCAAAATATGCAGAAATCCCTAAAATGTGCAGGGATCCCTAAAATATGCAGAAATCCCCCAAACCTGTGCAGGGATGCCCCAAAATCGCACAGGGACCCCCAAACCACGCAGGGACCCCTTAAATCATATGGGGACCTGGACCCCTTATGGGGACACCCCAAAACCCCACAGGGACCCCCAGCTGTGTGGGGACCCCAGAAACTGTGTAAGGGCCCCCCCAAATCTGGGTAGGGACCCCCCGACACCGAGCAGGGGGTGATGGAAGGCTCGTTTTGTGGGGTCGGGGAGGTAATTTTGGGGTGCTGGAGGGTCATTTTGGGGGTGCTGGGGAGTCATTTTGGGGGTTCTATGGGGGCTCGTTTTGGGGGTCCTGGGGGGCTCATTTTGGGGGTCCTGGGGGGGCTTATTTTGGGACTGCTGGGGGGTTCGTTTTGGGGGTGCTGGGG
>WBMV01001929.1:0-13121 GCA_013396655.1 Campylorhamphus procurvoides | reverse complement strand
GTCAGAACCACCTTGTCTGTGAGTGTGTATGCGTAGGGGAAGGGTGGGGCCCAGGCCTGCAGGCCCATGATAAGGCCTGCTGAGAACACATGGCCTGAAGCTAACATGGCCACAGGAGCCATGTGGCTGGGCTGTCAGTCAAAGGCCTGCCTAGTAATCCACCCACACCACACCCCCTAGAGCCTCTAACTGACTGCGTCACCCCTCACTTTGGCTAAGGGGACAGTGAGTGGTTGGTGAACCAGGGATTCTGCCTAGAGGGGGTGGCCACAGTGACTAGAACAGATAAGGAAGCACGCACAAGGTCTCCCCTATGGGCCTTGGCCTGTTCTTGAAGCTGTCAACGTGTGTCCTGAGTTGTAACTATGTTCTTTCTCCCCTCTTTTTCCTCTCTTTATTTTCTTCTCTTAGTCTGTCTTCCTTTATTCTTTTCTTCCTCCTGTGGATAACTTAAACACTTATTTTCTCTAAGTTGTGGGTATCTCACCTAAGTTGCATGGAGTTTTGTGTTTGCTGGGTGTAACAAAGGTTCTCTATAGCAATGCTTGTTAGTCCTGGTAATCTATTGTAATGCTTTTGTGAGGTTCCATGTTATCTCTGTAAAACCCTTTTTGCCAAAACACCTATTTTCTCACCAAATTAAAAGAAATCTCTTAGAGAAAAATGTGTGGTTATTCTCTGGATATTAACTCAAGGTACCAAAGCACCAATGGCTTTACAAGGGTTCATGTAAGCAAAATCTCTTGGAACCTGAAATTAAGATGTACACCCTGTAAAGTTGGACCGGGTTGTAACAGCTTCCTGGAGGGGAGTTATCACAGATAAGTAATTTGTGTAAGGACAAAGAAACAACACCCAGCTCATAGCCTGAGGTGGCAGGTGTGCAAGCCCTCAACACCTGGATCATCTGAGTCATCAGCATTCCAGTCTTTCACACTTGTGGATACATTCTTCTCCAGGGATAATAGTATCACCCTTATCCTAAGTTCTCCCCCTATCTTCCCACATCTTCTAAAAACTCAATTGTTACAGTTAGAACGCTTAGCCTTTCCAAATCTTACTGTGTTGTAGAAAACTAATATTCCTCAGAACATCTCTCTTCACATTTGGCCAATATTTAACATTATGACCTCATTTGGGCAGGAACTACCTTTTTTTTTTTTGCCTTCTCAGGAGTTTCTAGTACAATGAGAATTTATTTGCAATTCCAGATGAAAGGACTGCATATGTAAAAACATGGTTTTAGTTGTCCATTTTTTTGTGCACTCAGGATTGGTCCATTGGCATGCACATTTGTTTCAATTAAATGCATAGACAAATGCAAGCAAAATGGTAATCTTACTGTTAAGATTAAATTGTCAAACTAACCATATCTACCCTGCAAAATACTCATCTGCTTTCTTTATTAAACAAATGGTACTGAGCTACTATCTAGACACATGCTAATTACAATATCTTAAAAAGGAAATTATACTTATGATGTCTAAAGGTTTGGGGTGGATTTTGTAGATTTTTAGAGTTTTAGAAGTATAGGTTTTCTTGCTCACATATTAAGGGGTGTTTGAAGTTACTAAAGTGATTCTCACATATTCTCAGGCTTTCTGAAGGTCATGATGTTTTTCAGAGCCACCTGCAAGATAACTTGAAGTCAAAACAATAGAAAAGCCCAGAAACCGTTGGAGGTGGTCCAGGGGGCATAGCCCAGGACCCTGATGGGTGGACCACCGAGGGAATTAGAAATGATGATTGGTTATGGATATCTATGTATGCTAATTGTTTAGAAGGGTATAAAAGCTGTAACCTTACTGAGGGCAGGGTTCTTCGGGGATTTTTGGACACAGAGATCCTTCTTGAAATAACGTGCATTTGGTGGGCCCAGTGGAGGCCCAAAGCCTCCGATCTCCCAATTAAAGGTATTGTCTATCTTTCTCCATTAATGTTTTGTCTGAGTGCCTATCTTCCAGGATTTTAGGCATCACTTGGATAACTATTTTCTTTAATCAATCAAACCAAATTTAAACATAAGTTTAGATTGTTCAGTGAAGGTAGGAGGGAGACAGTCTTAAAGGGAGGATGACAAGAAATAGGCATCAAATAAAAAAGGTGCGTTGTCAATAAATTTTTGGATCAAGACTCCATTCATAAATTTCTTTTACCAAACTTCGTTAACTTATTTCATAATTTGACTTCTAGAAAATATCCTTTCTTGGTCATATAAAACCAAACAGTTATTCACAAAAGTCTCACAGTGCTGCTAATAAGTTGTTCAATAAGCACTGACTGCTCATCAAGTAAGAAGCCCACAATATGGGCTCTGATTCAGCAAGCAACTTTATCACATGTCTGTATGTTCAAAATTTAGTTTTGGTTATTCAATTATTAATGCAGCTGGTGGAAATGTGGAGGTGACTGTTAAGGGATCTGCAAAGATTTTCTATGGATTTTTTTTTAATAATCTGAGAAATTATCTTTTATAGATTCTTGGTTTTTTTCAGTAGCACAGAAATAACCTAATAAAATGACCATAGTTTTATTTCTGTATGTTACTGCTTTTGTTTTTAAAAATATCCACTTTATTTTAACAGGAGTGAAATTAGGGTCCATTCTTTATCAGGTGGTTTTGATGACTAGATAAGATGTTCTCATACTTATTTAATTAATTGAATGAAAGAACCAGAACATAATAAACTAATTTTAACTTATTTCCCAGGAAATCCTGGTAAAATAACAAGCTAGAATTCAAGAGTTTACCTCTCTGTTCTTTCAGGAATACCCCAAGAGCTTGATCACTTCACAGCACCAAGCCTGAGAGAATTCAAGAGGCATTTGGATGATACTGTCAGGCACATGGTGTGACTCTTGGGGATGGCCCTGTGCAGGACTAAGAGTTGAACTCAGTGATCCTTATGGGTCCCCTCCAACTCAGCATATTCTGTGATTCTGTGATCTCTTGCTATCTCAGGTTTGTTTTCCTGCAGATGAATGATCTTCAAGGACTGCAGATCTTTTATTATGCACTGGTGTTTTATTACTCTGTATTATTGCCCAGTGTCATAGTTAGCATGCAAGAAAAAGTGTAAAATTTTCATTTTTTACATGAAAAAGATGAAACTTTGGATTACTTTCCATAATTCATATNTCACAGCACCAAGCCTGAGAGAATTCAAGAGGCATTTGGATGATACTGTCAGGCACATGGTGTGACTCTTGGGGATGGCCCTGTGCAGGACTAAGAGTTGAACTCAGTGATCCTTATGGGTCCCCTCCAACTCAGCATATTCTGTGATTCTGTGATCTCTTGCTATCTCAGGTTTGTTTTCCTGCAGATGAATGATCTTCAAGGACTGCAGATCTTTTATTATGCACTGGTGTTTTATTACTCTGTATTATTGCCCAGTGTCATAGTTAGCATGCAAGAAAAAGTGTAAAATTTTCATTTTTTACATGAAAAAGATGAAACTTTGGATTACTTTCCATAATTCATATCACTGTACAATACTTTCCTTTCTATGATATCAGGATTAATGTTAGTACCAATGCTATTCTATTTGTCTAAAGTAGCTTACTTCAGGGTTTTTCTTTCTGTTACTGAGCTATCCTAAATTCATCAGCCCTTTTTGACTTTGAAAAACTATGCAAGGTGTGTTGGAGTGCTCATCAAACCTGTTTAAGGGAAATCACTGTTAAACTTCTGAGGCGATTAGAGGAGAGAAGGTTGAGAGCTCTAAATTACACTCTTGACTGGGCATCACATTTTTCTATAATTATTATCTCTTTGTATTTTAGAGAGAAAAATCCATACACTCATTTAATAAAATTCTGAAAAATAAAATGTCTGACAAAATATAGAAGTACAGTATTTCTGACTTAAGCTCACAATACATTAGAAGGGAGCACAAGACTAATTTGTTGAGAACTTTGCGCTCAGCCAAACTGAATGTGTACTCTTTCTTCTCAGCTCTAGGCATTATTAATGCAGAGATCAAATGGGAGAAGGAAAATAATGGTCTCAGAGAAAGCAAATAAATGTAGGTTAATATGAAAAACTGAACTGATAGATAAGGAAATCCTAATCAGAAATGACAAATAATAAATGAAATCAGTTTTTTAAAATGCAATCAAAATCAGAGAGGCATTTTAGCTAGGTATCTGTATCATAAAAAGTGTAAACAATGTGATACACAGAAAAGCTATTTCAGTAAAATTTGAAAACAAATATAGAATAAAAAATGTGGGTTTTTAAAAATAATTTAAAACAAATTAAAAAGCAAGAAATACAGCACAAGATGAAAAACTTGATTTATGGCGAATGAGAAAAATGGAAAACAGAAGGATGAGTGTATTGGTTTGCATGGCCAGGTTTTGGTAGCAGGGTGGGGGGGCTACAGGGGTATGTTCCTTGAGAAGCTGCTAGAAATTTCCCCTATGTCCAAGACAGACCCACTGTTGGCCAAAGCCTAGCCAATCAGAGGTGGTAGTAACGCCTTTGTGATAAAATATTGAAGAAGAAATTAAAAAAAAATTGTGCAGAACTAATTGCTCTCAGAGAAGAGAGGAGTGAGAACATGTGAGAGAAACAACTCTGCAGACACCAAGATCATTAAAGAAGGAGAGGGAGGAGCTGCTTCAGGCACCAGAGCTGAGCTTCCCCTGCAGTCCCTGCTGATGACCATGCTGAAGTAGGATGTCCCCCTGCAACCTGTGGAGGTCCACGGGGCAGTAAAGATCCACATGCAGCTCATGGAGGATGCCCATGCCAGAGCAGGTGGATGCCGGAAAGAAGGCTGTGACCCCATGAGAAGCCTGCATTGGAACAGGGTCCTGGCAGGGACCTGCAGACCCATGGACAGAGGAGCCCATGTTGCAGCAGGTTTACTGGTAGGACTTGTGACCCCATGGGAGAATCACATTGGAGCAGGCTGTTCTGGAAGGACTGCACCTTGTGGAAAGGGACCCACTCTGGAACAGTTCATGAGGAACTGTAGCCTGTAGGAAGGGCTCACATTGGAGAAGTTCATGGAGAACTGTCTCCCATGGGAGGTACCCCTCACTGGAGCAGGGGAAGGACTCCTCTCCCTGAGGAAACAGCAGCAGAAATAACCTGTGATGAACTGACTGTAACCCCCATTCCCCATCTCCATGCACTGCTGGGGGGAGGAGATAAGAGCCCAGGAAGGAGGGAGGGTGGGGTGAAGGTGTTTTTAAGATTTGGTTTACTTCTCATTATCCTATTCTGGTTTTGATTGGTAATAAATTCAACTAATTTTGCTAGTCAAGTCTGTTTTGCCAGTGACGGTAATTGGTGAACTATCTCTTCCTGTCCTTATCTCAACTCATGAACCTTTCACTATACTTTCTCTCCCCTGTTCAGTTGCAGAGGGGAGCGATAGAGCACTTTTGATGGGCACCTGGCATCTAGCCAGAGTCAACCCACCACAACTAGATATGATATAAAATCAACAGATATTTATAAATAAAACATGACAAAGTTCAAATTGTGGAAAAAGTTATCATAAGAATTCAACTGATAAGAAAGTATTAGCAATGAAAAAATATTTTTATATAAAGAAGAAACTATTTATGTGAATAAGTTTTGGAATGAAGAGGTTAAAAGCAGAAGACTGGCAAGGAAGATTGTATATCAATCAAATGACCTTGCAGCTGGGAATAACCCTTCTTAAAACCTGTGTGAACAGCAGGCCAGTGATCCTCTAGTTCCAAGTTTAACAGTGCTTGCATCTCTGCTTGTGTACCTCTGAGTGGGTGTTGCTTTGGGGATTCCCCGGTTAGCAAGGTAAAAGAAATAAACTTACTCTTTGCATTCTAGCTGCAAGTTTGTGGTTGTTCCAGCTGCCTGCCCATGTTGACTCATATATTTGGTGTAGTTGGCAGGATCTGGGAACAACCACTCTGTGGCTAGCAAAAAAGTTGGGGACTGGTGAGGCTGTGATGGTGACTCCCCGCATTCTGGGATAACTCAGTACTGGGAACTGGGCCCCCCTGACCACTTTCTTCATGACAATGGCTCCACTGGAAGCATGGCCTGAAATAGATGATGGGGTGGTTGTTACCTCCCAAATGACTGAGATGGCTGTGTGCAGATTGCTATGGAAAGCAGCATCAAAGTCTCAAAAGTTAGCAGGGAGCTTGGGCTGGCTATTAGCTACCAGTCTCAGAGCTTTTGACCATGAAGTTATAGCATTGCAGAGCAAAGAGAGAGATTTAGAAAAGGGAGTTGGGACTTCCTTTTCCAATCACCTTTCCAAGGATGGAAAGGTGATTGCTCAAAAAGTAATTGCCACTCAAGCAGAGTGGTGCTATGAGCAGCAATGCACTGTAGAACAGCTGGTGGCACATATTGCTAACAAAGGAAGGTGATGCCTTAGGGTTTTCATGAATTTGTAGATTTTTATACTTCTAGGTAGTTTCTCACATATAGAGTAGCTAGCAACCTCTAATCCTGTGCTAGCTGTCTTAAGGGTCAGATAATAGCTGGAATACCATGCCTGGGAAACATGTACTAAAGCTAAGTCAATTAGATACCATGTTAGTCAGAACAAGAAAGTAAAGCCCAGCAACCTTGGAGAAACTCCAATAAGGGAAAATGGCATGAAGATGATGATAAAGGATGAAGTAAGGGGTCTTAAGACCTCCAACTCAATTCTAGGAGAGGCGTGCCATGAGGCAGAACCAAGGGAAGTTTTGGGTATGGACATATCTTAGATTGGATGCAACCTTTAGATATGATAATTGAGTAGGGTTATAAAATTAGTATGCTGCCNGGTAAAACATAGCAGGGTGGCTCAAGGGTGGACTGGATACAGCCAGGAATGAAATGAAAGGGACGCCTTTCAGATTAATTTACTCTGCATGTTTTGAAGGGGTGGTGCTTGGAAAAGGAGGTCACATGGCATTCCTGAGGCCGTGAGTTCAACCTAGCACCAATCTTTTTTATCTGTTACTTGTCAACATGTGTTGTACTCTTTTATCCTTTTTATATTTTGTATACTCTTTTATACTCCTTTATATTCTGTACCCCAAAACCCTATAAGTAAAAGAACTCTTCTCTACTTTACCCACATAGAGTTTTCTCGGAAAGTTTTTTCCCCTTTCCTTAAGGCAACAAAGGCATAAATATGGGAAAAGTAAGGCTTTGATTTCCCAAGTTCGTGCTCTCACTATGAAATCTTCATGGGATCCCGAGGAATGGGATGGAAATATCTGGAGTGAGTTCTAGGACTTCGAGATTGAGCTTGAGCCAGGTTTAGCAGATAGGGAAGTGATAGAAGCATGACCCCTCATACAAATGAAGCGGCAGAGGGTTATGCCGGATGGAGGGGTACAGGTCACATGTACTTATACCCTGGAAGACTTAAGGGATTTTTAAAGATCTATCAGCAGAAGAGCAAGGAAGGCATACTGGCATGGATTTTGCAAGCTTGGGACACTGGCGCTGCATCCATCCACTTATTAATGGATGAAAAAGATCTATTAAGCCATATAGCCAGTGATGATCAGATACAACAGGGGCATGCTCAATTACAAAATATCAGAGGTCCTGATGGGCAGGATATTGCTGCACCCACGCTATATCAGTGGTTGTGTGCAGCAGTTTTAAAAGCATATGCAGATGCTATCAAATTAGTGTCATCCATTGGAAATTGGTGTACAATGGAAGAAGGTATTAGTTTCCCGTGGCAGATGGGGATGGCTCATACACTAATTATAGGATCTATTCTGGATAGGGCAGAAGTAACAAAATGTATCAAAATGCAGTTTTTGAGGGGAGTGCCTGTTTCACTGAAACACTTGATTATAGCAGCAGTCATGAGTGCTACTGGTAATATAGGTGCCCTAGCAAATACATTGAGAGAAATTTGGGCTAGAAGTTCAGAACCAGCTGTGTGGGTGGTGAATGAAAATAAGGGTGCAAAACCGAAAAGAGTTACCTCATAGGTGACAAGGAAACAAATGTGGAAGGATCTTGTGCAAGCTGGTGTCACCCGATCAGAAATAAATGGGATCACAACATCAGAAACATTGTGTCATTGGGAATATTTAGTGCCTACACAAAAAAATTCTTCCCCTTCCACTCCACCTGCCACCTCCCAGTGAGGCACTATGTAGCTGTTATGGTTTTAAAGTTCCTGCTTGAATTTTCCCATTACCACCATGCAAGGGCACTGACCAACAACAAAAAGGCACAAAGCGTCCAGCACATACCCACCCCTCTCACCCCTCCTGGGTGGGAGAAGCAGGAGGAGAGAGGGATATCACGTGAAAAGGCATAAGAGTTTAGGGGGTATAAGAACCACTAGCATCACATGAACTCCCTCTTTGTTCCCTATTCAGCTCTCGACAAGGAGCTGCTGCCTCCGCTGTGGCGCCGGAGCCAGTTCCAGCTGCCAGGAGGTGGGGACCATTGCTGTGCCCTCTGCAGCTGCCATTTTGTTGCCACTATCGCATGATGACTGCCATTGCCACTGCTGCTGCTGGAGCACCCGCTGCCACTAAGAAAAGCCCGCCAGCAACACCTTCTGGCCACAGCTGTAACTGCACTGAAGTAAACTGCAGTTACCAGTTCAGCAACACAACAGTGAGCAGAGACTTTTTCTGGGTGATATTCTCTCTGTTATTGCGTGTTTGTAGTTTATTTTTGGGTTTTGCCTTTTGATTTTCAGTTAAAATTGTTACTTTGTTCCTACTTTGTTCCTTGTGAGTCTCAAATTTATTTTCTAAATTTGCATTGAGTCTGGAAAAGAGGGTTCTCTACTCCATCTAAGGTCCCATTTCCCTGGCAACATTGTCTTAAAACCAAGACACTGGAAAATGCCAAAACAGCAGAAACTGACTAGGAAGAAAGTTGTTTGGCAATGGACCAAACAGAAACAAGAAGCCTCTGATGCCTGCATGATTGAGCATGCCCAATTATACACTCCCAGGCAAGGGAATCCTTTTGAATTAGAAGTAACAATTCTAGATGCTATAGTCTTGTGAAGATTGTGGCAGAAGACTGGACTGAAAAGTCAAAAAAATCATTATGACTTTGGTCCAAGACATTACAAGGCTCTGCTATACGTTATACCCTGATGGAAAAACAAATTCAAGCTGTAGTTTGGGCATTGCAAGGAACTGAAAAAAAATCACAGGCCAAAAAAGTGTGACTTTACAACTCTGGTGCAAAACATGGTGAGGATTAAAATCTTCCAGATGGCATCTCTTCCAAAATATTAGTCACAGGGGAAATGGAATTGTTTACACCAATGGATTTCATAGAGGGATCACAGCCTATTGATGTAGATGTGAACATTCATTTAATAACCCCTGACAATGTAGTGTGGTTCTGTGCTCTAACTCCTCCCCTTATTGTACAACCTTTGTTAGTATCACATTCTCAAGTTCATGTATTTCAAGTATCTTTGATGATTTCCCGTGCCTTATCTAGGGAGGATAGAATTGGAACTATGTTATTGGTGTCACAAACCCAACACTGAATTGAAATTCAATCTGAAAAAGCACAAGCCAGGGCTCTTTGATCTGTGTGGGCAATTACCCCCATCTCAAGTTACCAAACATGGAATAATATTAGCTGAAGGAGCTGGAGCAACAGCGTATGTATTACTAGGAAGGAGATGCTCCTTATTTTCCTTCTTCATCAGAGGTTGGCTCGTGCTTTGTAGGTGTCTTAGTTCAAGGGGAGAACTAAGATATCTATGTTGGCCAGGAAATAATCCCTCTCCTTTAAATTTAGAAAACAGGACTTTAATTAGGAAAAATATATATATATATAAAAGGATAACAGTTCTTAACCACAATACACATATATATATATATCCAGAAAAGAACCAAACAACAAAAATTAATAAACCCCTCCACCCCCAAATGACAAGGCAAACAGTCAGAAAATCTTTTTGGCTACCCCCAAAACAGGGGAAATGCAATTATATTTATGGACAGCAGGTGGTGATGTCGCGCCTGGCCGGCTGGCCTCTCTGTCAGGGGAATGTCAGGAGCACAGTTGCCAGGTCAGCTTGCGTGGGGTCAATGATAAGTGCAGCAGAAACCCAGCCCCTGCAGTGTAGAAAACAGGCGTGTTTCTCTTCCTCACAGCAGTCTCCTACGATGTTCACTGGTGATCGGCGAAGCCAGAGAGAAAAAGACACAATCCTGGTCTCCCAGCAATGTTGGACCTGGTGTGTCCCCATTCTCTCTCCTCCGTGCCGAGCCGCTACACTCCTGACCTGCACAGAAAAGCGCAGAAACCCCGACCCCTTCCCCCACCTGAGCTGGTCTTCCCTCCCCCTCCCAGCCTGGGGAGAGATCAGAACAAAAGGCTCTGGCTAAGGCAGATAACATCAGGACATGCACATCCTTTGTGTCCTTTGTTAACCATCTTTACCGACACTAAGGTGTTGGCTCCAAGCTTTTTGGAAGGAATTCCAACTGAGGTTTGAAACTAGAACAGTAGGCTTGTCCTATGAGCACATACTTTTGTGTGGTGGTTTGACCCTGACTGGAGGCCAGGTGCCCACCAAAGCTGCTCTATGACTCTCATCTGGAAGCAGACAGTGGAGAGAAAATAGAATGAAAGGTTCATGAGTTAAGGACAGGGAAAGATCTGATGCCTAAAGATTTTAGTGTATTTTGTAGATTTTCTAGAATTTCTAAAATTATGTGGGTTTCCCTGGATTGCTCACATATTAGGTGGTCTTTAGAGATCACTGGGAACTTTCTCACACATTTCTGAGTTTTGCCAAGGACACAGTGTTTTGAAGAAGCACCTGCAAGATAGCTTGAAGACAAAACAGAAGAGAAGGCCCAGAGCCCTTGGAAAGGCTCCGAGGGGAAGTTCTGAGCTTTCTGAGCGTGAGCACCAGGGGAAACGGGTACTACGGGTTGGGTTTAGATATCATATACACTAATTACTGGAAGTTATAAAAACGGTAACATCACTGAACCACGGGTGCGCCTACTTCTGGTGTGCATCTATAGAAGTTTCTAAATAAAGGTACTTCTCTATCTATCTCCACTAATGTTGTTTTGAGCCTTTTTCCAGGGAATTTTAGGCATCAGATAACTCACAAATTACTGTCATGGGCAAAACAAACCCAACTTGGAGAAAAATATCAAATCTATTACCAATCAAAACCAGAATAGGATAATGAGAAGTAAAATAAATCTTAAATACATCTTCTCCCCACCCCTTTCTCCTTCTTGGGCTTAACTTTATTTCTCATTCTCTACATCCTCCCTTCAAGAGATGCAGGGAGAAGAGGAATGGGAGTTACAGTCTGCTCATCACAGGTTATTTCATCCGCTGCTTTCTCCTCAGGGACAAGAGTCCGTCCCTTGCTCCAGTGTGGGGTCCTCCCATGGGAATCAGTCCTCCACAAATTTCTCCAATGTGAGTTCTTCCCACGGGCTACAGTTCTTCACGAACTGCTCCACTGTGGGTCCCTTACACAGGATTCAGTCCTTCAGGAACAGTCCTACCAGCAAATGTGCTCCAGCATGAGCTTCTCTCTCCACAGGTCCTGCCAGGAGCCTGCTCCAGCATGGGCTTCTCATGGGGTAACATCCTTCTTTTGACATCCACCTGCCCCAGCATGGGGGTCCTCCACGGGCTGCAGGTGGATCTCTGCTGCCCCGTGGACCTCCACAGGCTGCAGGGGGACATCCTGCTTCAGCATGGTCTTCAACAGGGACTGCAGAGGAGTCTCAGCTCCAGCACCCAAAGCACCTCTTCCTTCTCCTTCTTCACTGACTGTGGTGTTTGCAGAGTCATTTCTCTCGCATATTCTCTCTGACCGCAATTAGTTATGCACAATAATTTTTTCCTCCTCTTAAATATATTATCACAGAGGTGTTACTATCATCTCTGATTGGCTTGGCTTTGGCCAGTGGCTGGTCTGTCTTGGAACCAGCTGGCATTGGTTTGTCAAACATGGAGAAAACTTCTAGCAGCTTCTCAAAGAAGCCACTCCTGTAGCCCCTTTGCTACCAAAACTTTGCAGTGTAAACCCAGTATACTTGGATATAGTTCTGCAAGATCAATATGCAAACACTTGTGTGTGGTTGGTTTTTACTGTAACTTCTTAGTCTTTCTGAGTAGGAAATAAAGAGCACTTGGTGTGTGCCCTCATGCAAGTTTTAAATGGGACATTCAAGGGAATTGTTGACTTTAATTTCAAAGTAACTGCTGTACAACAGGTAACTTTAGAATACTGATTACTGATAAACTGCCTACCTCCTTCTTCAACATCATAAATGCTGAGTTAGAAGGCATATGCTGCCTTGACCTGACTGCTGAATTAGCTGGCATGGAGGACAATATTTAACATCTTCAGAACTTAATACATTCAACAACACAACCTATCAGTGAAGCCTGGCTAACTGAGTGGTTTAATTTCCTCAGAGTATTATCTATCTATATATGGAGATCAGAAGAACTACCTGAGGACTGGAAGATATCAAGTGTCACCCTGGTCTTCAAACAGAGTGTCCTAGTTACAGCAGCCAGGACCAGTTTATTACTGTGTGGGTGCAACCAAAACTGTGTATTCCACACCCTCTATGTCATTTCTGATGAACTGTTAATAACAGATTGTTTGCAGCAGCTGCCCAGGACACACCTGACACCTCAGGCTACAAGCTGGGTGTTAAAGAACCCTGCGAGACAGAGGAGTGTTTCTGTCTTCACACCAGTGGCTCAGCTGTGATAACTACTCTCCAGGGAGTCATTAGCACCTTCACACCCAGCCTGAGGGGTCATGTCTGCTAATGGGCCATTAGGGACTGGCACAATAGGCAGCTGCAATGACCTAGACCATCAAAAATTCCAAAAAACAGCANACCTAGACCATCAAAGATTCCAAAAATATCCCATGACTCGCAGAGTTAAATCACCCACTGTGAAAATTCCCACCCTGGGGGAGGTACTGGGCATTCCCACCTGAACCTAAACACAGATAGTCTTCGGTGTTTGGGATTTTTGGTGCCACTCATGGAATCCAGAGGAGGACCAGAACCTCAACAGAACTGTGACTGCCACTCTCTACAAGACTGCGACCATCATCCTTAGCAGCAGGTTTTCCCTTTCTTTTCCTTTGCACTCAGGGGGA
>WBMV01001927.1:517028-547537 GCA_013396655.1 Campylorhamphus procurvoides | reverse complement strand
TCTGCTCCCCCTGAGGCTTTCACTGGAAAGGACTTCAAAGGAGGTGAGGAACGAGCAGCAGGACAGAGGGGTGGAGGAAAAGGGGATAAAACCACCTGCCCACATCACAGCCATAGGGGGGTGACAGCTGCTCCCAGCCTGGGCATTTGGGAGGCAGGAAGGGACCTGGTTTCCAAGTCCAGCAGATCTGGGCATCTTTCTGGGCAGGGAGGTGCATCCTGAGCAGCTCTGTGCCCAGTAAGGGGACGGTGCCTCTCACCCCCCCCAGGGATGGAGATGCTTCACCTTCTGTGGCTGTACAGCCCTGCCATGGAAAGGCCGGGTGTGGCTGGGGAAGGACATCCCACCGGGAACAGCGAGAGCAGGAAAAGGCTGTCCTTGCCAAGGCCACCTGCAGTCAGCTGTTCTCTGCTCTCCAGCTCCAAGCCTGGCTACCCCGAGCTCACACTTGGGTGTAATATGAGCATCAGACAAAGCCTGTTAACACATTCCATGCAGGAATCACTCCTTCCTGCATCCCAGGCACGCACCAGAGCGAACTTCCCTGCACAAACTGCTCCCTCCTGCTCTCCCCACCCCATCCCAGGCACCCACCAGAGAGGGGACAGCGATTTGGGGCTTTTATGGAGCAAAGGGATTCTCCTTCTGCCTCCCCCTGCCCACAGACCTGGAGCACATCCCGGATCCTGCCAGTGGGGGACGAGGAATGCAAACTCCATCCCCGGCTCTTCCAAAGCCCCTGTTATTTATGCCTGCCCCCAGCCTTGCTGCTCGGGCCTGTTCTAAAGCAATTCTGTTAACGATTTGCTTAATGTTCTCACTATACACAGTTGTCCCCTTCATTCTTGTCAGGGGAACATGTCCCTCTTAATCCATTTTAAAGGAAATAAACCACAAAGCCCAGAGAAGAGCCCCCAAGGCTCTTGCCCGTCCGACACGTTGAGGTTGAAGGGAGGAGAAGCCACAAAAAAGCAAGAGCAGCCCATTTGTCACGCAGTTGTTTTACAAACTGCAGGGCTCCTGTGAATAGCGAGGCCGTGGCCAACGCCGGGAGCCCCCGAGGAATATTTATCTCCCAATAAGTGCAACACTTGGCAAGGGAGATCCCTCACGACGGAAAAGGGATGGAGCCAGGGACGCTGCAGGCAGGGCAGACACTCCTGTGGCCACAGCAGAGCTGGGACACGTCCCTGCCACGTCCCTGCAGGTGACCAGGGCTGAGCCACCTCTGCTTGCAGGTGGAGCCATCCTGGAGATCACAGAATCACAGGATGGTTGAGTTGGAAGGACCTTAAAGATCCAACAGTGCCACCCCTGCCATGGGCAGGGACACCTTCCACCAGCCCAGGGTGCTCCAAGCCCCGTCCAACCTGACCTTGGACACTTCCAGGGATGGATCCAGGGGCAGCCACAGCTTCTCTGCCCCACCTGCCCACCCTCCCAGGGAAGGATTCCTTCCCAATCTCCCATCTAACCCTTTCCTCTGGCAGTGAGAAGCCACTGCCCCTTGTCCCATCTCTCCAGGCCCCCATCCCAAGTCCCTCTCCAGCTCTCCTGGAGCCCCTTTAGGCACTAGAAGGGCTCTGAGCACTCCCCAAAACCTTCCCTTCTCCAGGCTGAAGATGTCAGTTTGGGACTTGCCTCGTTTGCTACACAGACTGCAACTTCACTCCCCTCTTGCAAGCAAAAACAGGCTCTGAAAAGAAATGCAGGGAAACAAACCCCCAACCAAGAGGAGCACGAGCCAAGGGCTGACACAACAGAGCAATTTGCGCTTCGGCCTCTCCTCGGCTCCAGCACATCTTATGGCTTTAGGTCTCCCCAGCTGAGGGGAGGTAACAGCACAGAGTTGCTCAAGAAGCCAAAAGAAACAATAGTGTCCCAGCTCTTCTATTAGTCACCAGAAATCGAGTTATGACTAGACTCAGCAGGGCTCAGGGAAAAGAAAAAGTGGTGACTTCATGCTGGACCAGATTTTAAAATACGATTTTTTTTTCTTTGCTAGAGACTCCATCACCACTTATTTGAGGTAGGAGGGTGCCAAAAGGAAAGGAGTGGGGGAAGGAAGGCTAAACCCAACACCTAAAAGCAGGACAGTTGCTATTAAAACAGAAAAAAAAATATAAATCTCCTGTTTGAATATTTTATTCTTAAACATGACAAACTTCCTCCGAGTGTTCTCACAAGTACTTGTGTCTGCTCTACGCGGCTCGGTGAAGCCTGTAGAAATGTGTTCTGGTTTGCAAAATATTAATTAAAAAGGACGAACCAAAGACAAAACAAAAAAAACACCCCCAAACAAACCCCCCCGACCGAACAGAACGTGCTGGAACAGCAGCAGTACTTTAAGGCAGCCCCGGCGGGGCAAAGTTACCTCTGGGGTGAGGGCAGGAGCTGAAGGAGCAGAGGCTGGAGCCGGGCCCGGCGTTTCCTTGGGGACTGGGGGGTTTCTGGAAGGTGGAGGCACTTTCCTATCTGCTAAGCCTGCTCTGGGAAGGATTCCTCTTCCTCTGGCAATTCCTTTGGCTTCCCCACGCTCTGGAAGAGGCAGCTCCTGGCCCACGCTCCTGAGGATGAATGTAAACACCACGACCCCGTCTCCCCCTGCACCCCGTGCCCTTCCAGTGCCCCCTGGGAACCAGCAAGCCCCTTCCTCGCTCTGGGCAGGAGCAGGAGCAGCAGAGCCTGCCTGGGACAAGTGGGACATGAGTCTTGTCTCCTCCCGCGCCCGCCTGGGATGCTCTTGCTAGTGCAACAGAAAGCAGAGACCCACAGCTCTCCCAACAAGCCTCGTGTGGAGATCACAGAGCAGAGTATCAGTGCAGTAATACTTGAAATACTGAGACAAGGCAGACACAACGGCCTTTCTTCCTCACGATGCTTTTGCAACCAGCTTTTTTTGGGTTTTTTTTTCTTTTTTTTTTTTTGGATCCAAGTCTCCACGCAAGTCCCAGAGGACAATTGTGCTTCCTGCATTCACATATAGGAATAAATAGCTCTGGATCAGTTTTCTTTATGGCCGGATTACAGAACCCCCTGAAATACTGATACGCTTATGAAGAGCAGCACTGTGCAGTTCTGTGAGTCTCCTTGGCCATGCCAAGTTCCTCTAGGATGCTGGGGCATCTCCCAGGCGTATGGCCCCAAAGAAGGTCGTGTGCTTGCTCATGTTGATGGAGATGTCAGCATGGACCATCTTCACGGCGATCTTCTGCCTGGCCTTGAGGAGGCAGACCCCGGCCGTGTAGCACGTGTTGAAGTTGGTCTTGCCGGTCTCAATACTCCGAGTGCATTGCAGAAAGGGCTTCTCATCCACCACCACCTCGTAGCTGGCGAAATCTGTGAAGTTGATGTAGTATACCTGGTGTGGAGCAGGGAGAAGAAAGGGGTTAGGGAGGGGATTGGTGCAGGGGGAGCAAGTCCACGTTCCTGGCTGTGTCCCCTCGCTACCGAGCCCCTCCTCAGCTCTGGCACACCTGTACTCATGGGAGGTTGGCTTGGGTGAGGCAGAACAACCCCAAGCCAACCAGGGAACTCTTGTATTCCGCTCCAGACTAGGCATGCAAGGACCCACAAATCCACGTGGCCAAGGCTGAGCTACAGATCCTGCTCCTTACAGGGCAAATGACGTGCCCAGGCCCTGGGGCAGAGCAGCCTGTGTGCCACAGACAGCTCCTCCTCCCACAGACACACAGACACATTTCACTGACGGCCTCTTGCACTTACCTGGCCAGTCCTGGTTCCCGGTGCCATGAGCCTCCTTTAGTGGTGACATCAGAACTGCCCTAAGGTGTACTGGGAGCTGCCTCCTGAGTAACTGGGCTCCAGGTGCTTCCAGAGGCACAAGCTATTCCAGGGAAAACGCTCTCCCAACCTCCATGGGTTGGAAGGAAATCACCCTGCAGTGTCCCCACTGATTTAACTCCCAGGTCTGGCACTCAGGTCCCCGTGACTCAACCATCCCTTACTTAACCCTCTCCCACACTGATTCTGAAGAACTGCCTGAGGAGGACCTGTCCAAGAAGTCAGTCCCAGGGAGCTGTTTCTTCCTGAGAGAGCAAATCCAGTCATTTTGGAGGAATCTGCTAGTTCTTCTCAGCCTACACCCTGTGACCTCAGGAGCTGCACCAGACTGAATCCTGAATCCCTTTTTCCCTTGATGGACCACAAACCACGAGGCTTCAGAGGCCCAATGCTGTGGCAGCAATTGGCATTAAGCACTGGGGAACCAATTACAGTTTGGCCCACGTGGAACTACTTTTCCTGTCCCCATCCAAATGAGACACATCATCAGTTCCATGGAAGAACACCTGACCTCCACAGCCCACTTAATTTTATCATTTAAAGCGGAGAGCTCAGTGTTCTGTCTGCAGGGAGGTTTGGGAGGGCTGGTGAGTGATTGCACAGAGACCTGGGGGATCAGAAAGGGGCACTGGTGGCTGTGGGATGGGGATAACCAATCTCTTGAGAGTGATGTCATGGCAAAAGGTGTGTGAAACTCTTTGCATCCTCCTGTGCCACACCCCTCGAGCTGGAGCGGTTACAAGGACACACAAGCTGTTGGCATTTGGTTGTTGTCTGGAGCCCTCTCGTGGTTCATGCAAGGCTTCCATCGGAACACAAGAATAGGAGTTAGCCTAGGACCGTACTCACTTCTACCTGACTATAGATGAAGTATGTGCCGTCCACCAGTACCTCCAGCTCCCCGCTGCGGGCATGCAGCTTAAACACCTTGGGGTTCATTGTGATGCGAGACCAGTCATTGAGGACTCCACCTGAAAGATCTCAGTATGAGAGAACGGCAGTCACTCAGTACCTGTCAGAGGAAAAGCGTGGGAGCACAAAAACACAGTCACATTGCAAGGGGCACCCCCAGGGCTGGCACAGCCCCACGCCCCGAGGTCAGGGAGTCTGGTGGGACAACCCAGAGTTAAAGACTGGGGTGTGCCAGCTGGGGCTCCTCTCTAGCTCTGAGCACACCATCACTTGCTGGGGACACAACTGGGGGACAACTCTCCTTGTCCTTATCAAGGGTAGCTCTTCCCATCCTCAAAAATCAGTGTGCAGCATTTTCTGCTGCACTGGACACAGATTTGCCTCCTCCTGACACTGAACTGGGCTTAGTGTGTCCCTTCCCATGGGAATGGTTATCATGGAATGGTTTGGGTTGAAAGAGACCTTAAAGATCACCCAGTGCCACCCCCTGCCATGGGCAGGGACACCTTCCACCAGCCCAGGGTGCTCCAAACCCCGTCCAACCTGGCCTTGGACACTGCCAGGGATCCAGGGGCAGCCACAGCTTCTCTGGGCACCCTGTGCCAGGGCCTGCCCACCCTCCCAGGGAAGAGTCCCTTCCCAAAATCTCATCTAAATCTACCCTCTTTTAGCTGAAAGCCATCCCTCCCCTGTCCTGTCACTCCAGGCCCTTGCCCAAAGTCCCTCTCCAGTGTCTTAGAGCCCCTTTAGGCACTGGCACGGGCTCTGAGGTCTCCCCAGAGTCTTCTCCAGGTCCATCCATGCATGGACACCAGTCAGGGTCACATGATTGATTTTAATTCCTTGAATGCACTACCCCTGACTTTTTTTGAACACTTTGTCATTACATTTCCAAGGCCTTTAAACCCCAAAATGACAACAAAGTATGAAATTGCACCCCATCACACCACAGCAACCCCTAACTGGGGTCCCTCCACACGGGCAGGGATTTATGGAGCCACCACCCAGTCCTCTGGCACTGGGATAACTGGGATAACAGAGCTCTGCTCCCTGCATGGACCCAGGGCAGACTTTGCCACGAGCCCTGAGCTGAGCCCATCTCTGTAGGTTTATCAGATCCCACTCTTTTCCTCCCTCTCCACTCCCTGCCCCCATCCAAGCCAGCCAGGCTGCAGCTGGACAGAATTCCTGGCTCCCAGCACCAGATTGTTCCTGAGCAGCAGGGAAGGACACTCCCAGGGCATTCCCACTCTTAGAGAGCAGCAGATCCTCTGCAAACCCTCAGCATTCCCAGCAAGAAAGGCATCACTGCTTTCTGCACACAAACAGCATCCCATTCCTGGGAATGGGAGATTTCCTATGAGTTTTGGGGAGCTGGAAGCACACTACCCTATCCATGAGCAATTCCAGCTCCCCTGCTTTCTGCACCTGAAGGAGAGGCTGCCTGCACAGAGCAGCAGTGGCCAGCCCTCCTCATCCCACGTGGGAGGCAGGAATTCATGGACAGGGGTCCTGCAGCCCCACCCTTGGGAATCTGGGATGGGGGAACGTGTCCCAGGGCTGCCCCTGCTCCCCAGGGAGCTGCACCAGGGGATTTGGGAAGGGGACAACACAGCACAGCCAGAGCAGGGAGGCAGCAGCAATGAATGAGCCCCAGCTGTTGGCAAAGAGAGCAGGAACTGGAGGAGAATTTGGATGGGGAGCCAGGGAGGAGGAGAGCAAGGAGCTGCCTGTGGATGTGAAAGGCCTCAGCAGGATTTGGGGTAATGGTCTAAAGGCTGTGGGAGAGGGGGAGATGCTCCAGGATCTCAGGAAGAGCTGGTGGCCTGGACACCTCTGTGTCCTCACACCACTGTACCCTCCTCTAACTTAAAAATTACTGGGAAACTGGAAATAAATGGGCTAATGGGGATGAGGCAGGACAAGGATATGCTGAGGGATTAAAATGGAATGGGAGGGGAAAAGGTTGGCCATTGAGGGGCTGGGACAACAGCAGGGGGGAGGGGGCACAGGGTGTGCCTGGAGCTCAGGGAGATTCAGTGGGACAGAATCAGTGGGATGGACAGGACAGGGATAATCTGGGAGATAAAACAGAATTCAGGGGAAATGGGGATGGAGACTCCACAGAAGAATCTTCTCAGGGTTGTCTGGGCAGGGCAATGGGACTGTCCTGGGGGGAAAACAGCAGGGAAATTCTGGGAGCTGGGCTATGGGGTGGCTGAGACCCAGGCACGAGGCCATGGGTGCAGGATGGGCCCTCTGCAGTAACCAGCAATAGCCAGAGATCCTTACCATTCTTCACTTGGATTGCTGAGCCTTGGCCTTGAAGGTGGACCACAGCTGGCTGCAAACATCCAACACAACGTTAGCAAAAGTGGCTGGGAAATGGTTCCAGAAATCCCCTCCAAGCAATTCCTCCCTGGGAAGACCAACCCACCTGGATGTCTCTGGAGCCGGCCTTGTCTGTGGCACCTGCAAAAGGCAATTTCACATCATTAAGGAGGAAGTTGAGAGAAGAATCCCCAAAATAAAACTTCATTTACCCCATAATAACCAGTAAACCCTCATTTTCAACAGGAGGACAGCACCACAAATATGGGGTGCGGGTAATATTAAAATATATAAAACATCAATATGAAAAAATATGAAAAATATATAAAGAAGAAAAAAAAATCATCCTACATTTCCCTATTTTATCCCTGCATTTCTGTCATCGAAATTCAAGAATTATTCAACCCTTCTCGAGGAGCCTTCTCACATTTTTCTTTGAGCTGCGTGAGCTCCAGGGAAACTGCCCTGGTATCTCTGAAGAGTGTTTATTATGATTAAACTGCTCGTGTGTACATAACAAACATAGCTGATGTCAATGTCCACTGAGTTGCGTTTCAGGGAGTTATTAAAATCAGGGATTTTAACTAAATAATCAGTACATGGGACCTGGGAGAAATAAGGTGGTGCAGATACACAGAAATGGAGAAACATGGAACCAAGAATGGCAGGAGGAAAACATNGGCTCCAGCACTTGCTGAGGAATTACCCGGCACCAGGAGGCTCGGTTTGATCTCGCTGTGAAGGTGTGCTTGGCCAAGAAAAGAGACCTGGGGCTGGGAAGGGGAGCAGAACCTGCAAGTCCCATGGCATCCTGCCACCCAGGATGCTCAGGAACAAGAGCTGAGCAGGGCCACGGGAAGCAACGCCGTCAGATGGGCTCAGTGTTGACCAGTGTGGGTGGGGGCTCCTGGGGCCACACACTCCCATGGAGCCCTGTCCAGTGTAATGGAATCACAGGATGGTTTGAGTGGGGAGGGACCTTTAAGCTCATCTTGTTCCACCTTGCACTAGACCAGGTTGCTCCAAGCCCCACCCAGCATGGCCCAGGACCCCCCAGTCCTGCCCCAGGATGCTGTGCCATCACACCCAGACACTCCTCGGGTGGGCACACGGAGCTTCTTCATTCCCATGTGCCCGGTGGCACCTCTTGCATGCCCAGCCGTGGGCACAGCAGGGACACAGCTCTCACCTGAGGGGCCCTGCAGCCCGGGGGGTCCCTGGGGTCCTGGTGGGCCGGGGGGGCCGGGTGGTCCCATGACGGTGGTGCCGGGAATCCCGGGGATGCCGGGAATGCCGGGGGGTCCCTGTGGGCCAGGGGGACCTGGTGGCCCTTGGGGACCATTGGGCCCTGGAGGACCTGCCTTCTTCCCTGGAAAACACAAGGACAAGAGTTACCTTCTGCACCTGCAGGGAATGGGAGCCAGGGATGCAGCCAAGGGAAGGGCAGCGTGTCCCACAGCTGGTCACATCTGTATGGCTCTGGAACCCTCGGTGGATGGGCTCAGGATGGTCCCCATGACCCATGGATGCTCCAACACAGCCAGTGTTGAAGTCCAGAGAAGCTGCTTCAGTTTCTCAGTTTTCTGTTTTGTGATGGAAGAGAGTGACAACCTTTTCTACCTGTTGCATTAGGATTAGGAGATCCCCATGGCTTGGTCTCCTCCAGAGGGCAGTTCAGAGCTGAGCTCCACCTCCTCTCCAGCATTGCTGGGGGAACCCCTGTGCTGATTGTGCCTCAAAGTAATTAAATATTTTGGGCTCTGGATGGAGGAGCAGGGGAAGGATCAGTCCCACCAGGATGATGGAAGCACTGCAGAACTGTTAGTCATGGAATCCCCGAATGGTTTGGGTGGGAAGGGACTTTAAGGACCATCCAGTGCCACCCCTGCCATGGGCAGGGACCAGCCCAGGGTGCTCCAAGCCCTGTCCAACCTGGCCTTGGACACTTCCAGGGATCCAGGGGCAGCCACAGCTTCTCTGGGCACCCTGTGAGAACCCTGTGGGCACCAACCACATCAGTAAGGACTCGTTACCAACAGTGGACTGAACCAAGGTCTGCAGGGAAAGCCTGGCTTGTCCTCAGCTGATTTCCCAGGTCCCTGACAGAAATGATGCTCCTTTGATGTAGTTTTTAAAGTGCCAGTTTGTCACAGCTTTTCTGCCAAAGAGCATAAATAGAGCGAAATCACTTCAATTGCTGCCACGAGGTCCCCAGTAGGACAGAATTAAACACTTTGCTACATGACAGCAGCAGTTGGGGTAGGGAATTATGGTTATTGGAATAGTTTCTGAGGACATTTATGCACTTGTTTCTCCACTAATATCTGCCTCTTAAATGGAATGAAACTATAAGGAAAAATCCATCTATTTGAGTTAGGACAGGGGTGGAAATCTCTAGATGGCCATTGGCCAGGAACAAGGGCACATGGGCATTGGGGTGGGACAACTGTGTGGGCAATCTAAACATCCAACAAACCAAGTTAAAACAAACAGAGGTGAGTAAAGTGACACTGGTGTCCCACAAAAAGGGGGGAAAGGTCTAAGGGGACAAATCTCCACAGCAATATTTCTGCCCAGGTCAGGAGCCATGACTTCCAATCCAAGCTGGCCACAATCCAGCAATGTTCTTCCTTGGGATGAAGATGTGCTTTGGCACTGAGCACCCTGAATGGCACCCACCATGTCTGTCCCCAAACCCACACTGATCTCCTCTCACTCTCATCCCCCAGTCCTGGCCATCCAAAGGAAGCATTGTACACAGGGAGTGGGGAATGCTCTGCTGTCACTCCTGCCTTCCCTTCCCTTCCCTTCCCAAGAGGGAGACAAATGACAGCTGCTTTAACTCAGCTGCCTCCCAAGTCTGGGCTGCTGCTACAGGAGCTGCTGCCTGAGCAGGGAGACAATTGCACAGCCCACATTCCCTGTGTGCTCCCTCCTTCCAGTCATTCCAGCCACTCCTCTGCTTCTGCAGATCTCACTGCCTAAACTCACGAGGCAAAAGCCACTTGATTTATCTGTCTGGGGTGACCCCAGCCCCCTGCCAGCTCTCCAGGGAGGGTCCCAGCACCCAAAATCCAGCCTGCCAAGCCTCCTGGTGTCTGTACCCACGGACCAAGCAGGCTCTGAAACCAGGGAGTCTCCTTAATCCTCGCTCATCAAACAATAAGCTGTAACTCTACAAAGAATTAAATGTGACAATACCATAAAATTGAAGTATTTTATACAGCTGTATATAATCCAGCTCGAGGAGATCCCCCTGCCCCTCTGGAATTGCTCCCAGCGCCGCAGCCATCACTTGTTATTAGCTGGGCTGATTTAATGTGGGCTGAGGGTTTCGGAGCTTTGTTAGGACAAACTCCTCCAACATAAAACTTTATGATGCTTCTGAGAGTCAATCTAAATGAAGTCACTGACTGTGGCCTGCTTCCCCCTCTCAGCTGTGGGGCTGGGGTTTGCATCCAAGGATTGAAGTGATTTGATGTGTGAGTGCAGCAGGACTGTGGGGATGGAGCAGGGAGGGCTCTGGAGGGACAAAAGTGCTGAACTACTAACTGTTCTGCTAATTAAATACTCATCAGCTCCACCAGGTAGCAAGCAGAGAGTTGTCACTGCAGCTGTCAGGGCGTGGGCAGGAGGTTGTGGTGCACATGGATGGTGTGTGAGCTCCCTGGGCTTTGGGACACCAGAACCTCCAGTGCCACACACCCACAGCCTGTGGTGGGCACCCAACACAGCTATAAAACACTGCCAGAGGTGCCTGGGTGGTTACAGGGAGCAAACCCAGGGCACTGACTGTGTGTCCCTGGAATTGAGACTGCAGCACATTCATGAGGAAAAGCTGAGACTCAGATCCTTTGGCTCTCCCAAGCTCCTGGCAGTGTGACCAGAAGTGTTCCCCCGAAACAAGGATGGCATCAGCACCCCCTGAAACACGTGGCTGCCTCCTGAATAACCCAGCTCCCAATAATTCATCAATAGGTGCTTCAAAACCCACCCAGTTACCCACTGCAAACTGTGGGGAAAATCATCAAGTCATTTCCAAATCCCTGTGGGCTCAGCAACACTCGGAAAGGGCTCATGAAATGGTAATTATGAGGTTAACACAAGGAAAAAGTGGGATGCAAAGTGTGTCTGGTTGGGTTTGGTGGCTCTGAAGGAGACTCCAACCTGCAGGATCAGGGTGAAAGCCAAGGCTGGCAAACAGCAAGTGGCTCCTGATGCTGGTCCATGACTCAATCCCCCTCCACTCCCTAAATACACCATCTTCAGGATGACTTCTTACAACATCACTGACTTCCTTCAGTGTTTAGGGAAGTTTTAAGGGTGTTGTGGGACTCATCCCTGCCCTTCCCAGAGCTGGAAGCTGCTCTTGTTTTGTCCCTCGTGTTGCCCAAAGAGAACTCACAGCTGGGTGACAAAGCACAGAAAGGAAAATGGACTTAAAACTCAAACTTACCCTTTTTCTTGTTTTTCACTGAACTTGGACCTACAAAGAAAGATAAAAAGAACACCAGTGAAATTCAGGGATCATCTCAGCAAATCCCCATTGCCATTTTATTTTCCAAGTGGACAATGGATGAGTTCGTGGCCCATGAACTGCACAGGAAGGGACTCAGCTGAGAGCAGTAACCCAAATATCAGAGCATCACATAGTGGTTTGGGTGCAAAGGGACCTTTAAAGATCATCTGCTCCAACTCCCCGCTGAATCCTCGGGAGCCAAGCTGTTTAAAAATAAGAATAAAATCCTAAAAAAAAACACAAAAGCAAAGAATTATTACTAACTGGCTGTTTCAAACAATGGGAACCCAAAGCTCCCTAGCACGAAGAGAAAATATTTATAGTGGAGCTGAGAAACGACAGGGCTTTGTGAGCAGAGGCTGAAGTGTGAAACATGTTCCATTGCTGCCCCAGGAATGAGTCACGGATGGGAATGAGCTGCAAAATTCCCCAAACACTCCCTCACTGGTCATCAGTGAAAGCCCTTTAAAAATCTGGGGTTTAGCACATGTGGACGACTGAAATCACCTTGAACTGAGATGGAATTGTAATGAATGGAAGGTAACGAGGTTGCTTTGAGGCTGAGGTGGTGGAAAAAGGCAAATTCCCAGCAGAAGTGCCATTTTTCCATGGTTGGTAAGAGGAAAGAAGGGAGAAGGACCAGAGAAACACCCAGCCACCTTACTGATGCCTTTCCAACAGGAATATTCATTTCTCTACATTATGCTGTTGGGTCATGGGAAAAATATGGAATTATCTATAAAAGGCACTATCTATAAATGGTATTACCTATGAATTTTAGGGAGAAATTGTTCCCTGGGAGGGTGGGCAGGCCCTGGCACAGGTTGGGCAGAGAAGCTGTGGCTGCTCCATCCCTGTAAGTGTCCAAGGCCAGGTTGGATGGGGCTTGGAGCACCCTGGGCTGGTGGGAGGTGTCCCTGCCCATGGCAGAGGGCGGGATGGGATGGTCCTTAATGTCCCTTCCCACCCAAACCAGTCTGTGATTCTGTGATTTAAATTACAATTTATGCCATCCATTATTCTTATCCAGTATTCCCAGTATGAAAACAGGTAGCCAGGACAACCCCAGGGTTTCCAACACCACCAATCCCAGAGCTCACCAAGAAGCCACACCAGCAGATGGACCCCAAAACCTTCCGTGCTGGGCAGCCCAGCTCCTCTTTTCGCACTTCCCTGGCTCTCCCTCTCCCTCATGGAAGGCACCAGCTGGTTCAGAACATCTCCAGCCCCGAGAAGACGACTCCTTTCCAAGTCCCCCCCAGCCCAGAGGAGCGAGGTGCGAGTTCTGTGCCTGTTCCTGCCCAACCCTCGGAGTCACGAGAGTGGATTCCGTGTCCCGTCTCTCACACCCTGCGCGCCGGGGCCCGAGTGAAAGTACAAATAGCTGCGGCGAGCCGGGCGCATCGGGGCCGCCTGCAACCCATTAGCTTCAAAGATGAATGGGGGGAATGAGAACCACATGGCAGGGCAATGTTCACAGGCCACATTACAACAGGCACATCTGTTCCAGGCACGGCAGAGAGAGATGTTACGGCTCTGCAAGTGGAGCTTTCGACAGGCACACAGAGTATTCCTGACACGGGGCAGGGGTAAAACCCCACCGTTATCAGGTTGGGAGCTTCTGAGTCTCTGGGGTTTGTATGTGTTCACCTCCTGATTGCTGGGGTGGGGAATTTAATCATAGCATGGAGCTGAAGGGTCGTCTGATGGAGCAGAAGGCAGAGCTTTCCTTGTTTCTGCTCAGAATGGTCAATTCATGAGCTCTTGCTCAATTCAGGCGACAATGGTAATAAATTAGCGAGCCTGAGAAGCTGAGAGCCACGGAAATTTCAGATCAATACTCCCTCAGAACAAAAGGTGCTGAGGCAAAAGGCTGGAAAACTCGTCTCGACACACATTGTCCCAACACTGATGTGCAGAGGAGGAAAAACATAATTAAAAAGTCCTTTCTGTCAGGATTTTCAGAGGTCACAACCGAATATTTAAGCACCAGAGCTTGTTAAATGTTGCAGTGGTTGAACACATAGATAATAATGTTAAAATATAATGGTTGTTCCATCCTTGGCCGTGTCCAAGGACAGGGCTTGGAGCAACCTGGGATAGTGGAACATGTCCCTGCCATGGCAGGGGGTGGCATTGATGGTCTTTAAGGTCTCTTCCAACCCAAACCAGCCTGTGATTCTATGAGATATTTGACCCATTGGTTTTCTGTTCATTGAAGGTTAGTTACTTACAGGTTAGGCAAGCCTTTCCTAGACTGTCCTCCTCCACTGTCAGGGCCACCTCTCCATCCCACTCCTCCTCTGGAGAGGCTTCAGGACTCAAAGCCTGTTCCCAGCCCAGTTATTTCCTGCAGTTTCATGGAGGCCATTAGATGATTCCAAGGAAGGTCTAAGAGAAAACACTGGTTTTCCCACTCCAAGATGGATGGAAATGAGAAGAATTTCACAGCAGGGCTCCTGGGGTCGTCAAGAAGTGGTCAGGTGAGCTCAACTGGTTGGCCATCAGTGCTGGGAAAGGGGTGGGAGCACCACTGGGAAAGGCACTGGTGGTGGGCACAGAGGGAGAAGACCTGCCAGGGTTCCAGGCCAGCTCTGGCACATCCTCACACATGGGAACTGCTCCCCAAGTCCCTGGAGCTGGGAATGAGAAGGCTCCCAAAAAGGAGCACAGGTCTGGAGGGGTTCCAGGGGTTCATCAGTCCCTCTGGAATGTCATTCTGGAGGTTGTTCTCCACTGAAGCCATCACTACTCTGCTCTGAAGTTGCTGGCCTGATGAAATGTTTAAGCTACTTGATCTGCTCCTAACATTTATATCCCTTTCCTTGGATTTCCTGCAGGAAAAGCCCCTGAGTGCTGCTGCAGTAACTGGGGCCAGCTCCATCCTCTGCCAGCTGAGCTCTCCAGCCCAGGACAGGATTTCCCAGCAAAGGTGAGAGCAGGAATGGTGCACGCTGGGCTTTGGAGAGCCTGGCTTTGAGCAGCATTCCAGAGCTCCACTTCTCCAAAGGCTTATTTTCCACGTGTGCTGGGAAATAAAGGGGAAGGACATGGAAAGAGGGAATATCGAGCCAGAAGGAGTGGCAAACTTTGAGGGGAAGGGACAAGCAGGAAAGAGATGTCTCTATGATGACAAAGCCCCAGCCCAAGCAGAAGGGCCACCCTGGAATCCCGCAGAGCCACCACAAGTGGAAGGCTCCAACCAATTCCTAATCCCTTCTAGCAGAAGCTCAGTGGGTTCAGACACAAACATCTCACTTTAGGATGAAGAAAACATTGGCAAGAGACGTGTTTTTGGTGTGCAAAGCCACAGCTGTGGCCCAGCAAGCAGCAGAAGACATCTAGCCATGCTTCAGGGAGCAGGTTCCAGCCCCAGCTCCTGCAGCCCTACCCTCTGCTGGATCCCTTCCAAGAGCTTCAGAAAACCCCAGATGGTGATGCAACTCAAGGATATTGCATGTGACATGTTTTCTCTTAGAAAGATTAATGGAGTTTACTCTCCCCCCCCTCCGCTTTCTCTTTCCTCACGCTACACACTGCTATGATTTACTATAAATACAGAAATACCCCAAACTCCTTCAAGACATATGCTGATATAAATAGGATATTAAAAAAACCCCTGTGTTCCCTTATTAGCTGTGTGTGTGTGGATTAACAAGAAATAGTTTAAATTCCTGCAAAACAGTTCAAACTGGTTTTATAGACGGGAACAGATCTTTGTAATTACACTTATTTTATATAAAACCTATAAAAGGTTGACCATTCTAGAAATCAGTCAAACAAAGGCCATACCTAGAGAGGCTGCTGAATGTGCTCAAATTCCCATGAGCAGAACAAAATCATCCAGTGCCACAACCAGGTTGAAGCAGCACCATTTGATCGAGAACAAAGACACCAACTGATGTCTTCAAGGTGTTCATCCAGTTGGGGAAGGAACATTTTGGCCACCACCATGTTCAGGTACCCATCCATCCTTTGTAGGCTGAGCCAACCCGTTTCCAGAGCTCACTGATGGGGATTATTTAGGTGTACCTTGTCAATTTTCCTGGCACTGTGTTATTATGGTGTATCACCAAACTTCTTACCTCAGCTCCAGACTGGATTGGGGAATATATAAGATGAGATAATTCAACTGAGCCACCTCAGTGTTTCCATTTCCTGAGAAACTGTCTGTATTCCAGGTTAAAACACAATCAGAGACAATCCTGGGGCTTATTGAGATGTCACTGTCATACAGAAACACCACACACTTCTCATTACTTTATAAAATACACATAAAATTGTGAAGTCACAGAATCATAGAATGGTTTGGGTGGGAAGGGACATGAAGGATCACCCCACTTCACCTTCCACCAGCCCAGGGTGCTCCAAGCCCTGTCCAACCTGGCCTTGGACACCTCCAGGGATCCAGGGGCAGCCACAGCTTCTCTGCCCACCCTGTGCCAGGCTCTCCCTTCCCTCACAGGGAACAATTTCTTCCATATATCAAACCTAAATTTGCCCTCTTTCAGTCTGAGGCCATTACTCCTTGTCCTATCACCACAATTCCTGATGAGGAGCCCCTCTCCAGCCTCCTTGTTGCCCCTGCAGGTGCTGGAAGGAAGGATGGCCATGGCTCTCAGTGCTCTGGGCTGGGGGTCAGGCACAGGGTGGGCTCCATGGGCTGGGAGGGCTTTTCCAACCTCTGGGATTCTCTAAGTCCAACCCACCAACCAACCCCTCTATCCATTTGACCAACACCAACAGTGGGAAGTGAAGCTCAAGGGTTACCTGAGACTTCAAGAGACGAATCTGGATGCAAGTTGTCCCAAAGAATAAGGTCCAAAACCTCCCCTTTGGTGAAACCCCCAAAATTCAGTAGTTTCCTTCCCAGCACCAGTGCAGTGACATTCACTTCATTCTCATGGGGAGGAGATATGTAAAGCTTTTCAAACCTTTTTAAGCATGGCCTTATTAATGCCAGACTACGGTGGAGTTGGGGAGAGAGGGATGTCAGCTCCCAACACATGCCTAATCTAGAACATGTGCTTTGGGGGAGGTTTGGAATCAATATGTTTGCAACATTTTCAGGAAATTTGGTCTATCCAGATGAAAGCTTCTTGGACCCTACTGAACTATCAGTCAGGGAGACAAACACTGGAACAAGAGGAATTTTTTTCCCCTTTCCCAGAAAAAGAAAGTGCTGCTTCACCAGCTCCAGACAGAAAGGCACAGGTTTGGAAGAGCAGCATTGGAGTTATTGCTCTAGAATATTCAGAAAATATGACAAATTATAGATCTAGAAAAACATCCCAGAAGTAAAACACATCGTGTGCTACTCCAGATTTCTGGTGTGCCTTGCCAGAGTGGTTTTTTGGGGGGTGGGATGAGGAAGGGGAGTCTTCTGCTAAGTGTGGGGGAAAGATGCTGCCCATATTTATGAGGAGAACCCAGGTCAGGGATGGGATGCCCCAGTACAAGGACAGAACAGATTTCAGCAAACCTGGGAAGGAAACAGGGAGAGAATTCTGTGTATGAAGCAGGGGAAGGATGAGAGCACTGCTGGATGTGTCCCTGTGCAAGGCAGAGCCCAGGGCCAGCCAAGCTTCCCTTGACCCCCACTGGTGCTTCCCTTCCTGCTTTTGCTTCAATCTTGGTTTAAAACTCTTTCTGGGAACATCTGAGCACCCCCTAAGCCAGTGTTCCCTCCCTGTCCTCCCACAGCAGTTCCTGACACCTGCCCTGCCCTGACACAGCCCCATTTCAGCAGCCTTTGCTCAGGGCTGTCCTGTCCCATCCTGCACTTACAGCCTGCCCAAAACTGTCCCCAAAACTGGCTCAGAGCCGCCCCGTGGCTGACAGCTCTGCCTCCCCACCCCACACCCAAAGCCAGTCTCCTCCAGCCTGCCAGATCAAGGAGAGTTTGCAGCTCATTTTGGACACTTCTGGGGCACTCCCTTGGCTCCATCCCCTTTTTGAGGCAATCCTTCCTCTCTTTGATGGACTTTTCCCGTGTCTCCAGGGGAAGTGTCCCACACTGAGGTCACTTCTGGGCTGCTTGGCCAGAGGGTGTGAGAAGAGCTTGGGCACCAACACCAAGGGCTGAGAGTGGTTTCTCTTGTGGTGGGCTCGGTGTGAGAGTGGCCTTGTGCTGCCTCCCTGCTCTCTCCTCACATTCCACCAAAGGACAAGGCTCCATCCATGTGTCAGCCAGATGAGCAGACGCTGCTCCAGCAGCTCCAAGGATCAGTAGCCTGCTCCCTCCCTGTCCCTCTGATCCCATACACCAGACCCCAGTGCTCTGAAAACACAGCCCTGGAGCCCCTGCAGTGACACGAGATGCCAGAGCCACAATCTCTCCTCTCCAACAGCTTCAGATGACACAAGATCTCAGCACAGAACAGGTTTTTTTGTGGTGGAGAAAGTTTTTCTCTCCTGCCAGTGCTCAGAGAGTTTTGCCTGCCTTGACAGAGCCCAGGACTCTTCAGGGAATATCCTGGTCAAGGTCCTAAGGACAATTAAAAGCAAAGATACAGGGATAATGCCAACAGCAACACTAGGTTGGGATGTAGTTTATCCTGAATTTTAATCATAGTCAAGGCAAAAAAAATCTTGTTACTGCAGTTCAAAATGATCAGAAGTGAAGTGTGACCAAGACACAGACCTAAGGGACCATCCATCATCAACCTGCTCCAGCTAAAGGTGGTGTGTTGAGCAATCCCCCAGCAGGAAAGGACAAGGGGATCAGGGTAGCTGCTCAAACTCCACAGAAACCCTAAAGGCTTTTTGGCACGAGGAAAAATGTAGGTGCAGAATTGTAGAAGAACCAGGCTGGAACAGCAACCATCCTATAGAGCTCTGTCAGGTGCTGGTCCTGTTCATGGGGAGAGGGATGGATCAGTCACCTCCCAGGGTCCCCTCCACGACCCCACCTCTGCTTCTCCACCCTCCAGAGCAAATCCCTCCTCACTGCTCTCTGGAGCAAGGCAGAGGTGCCCTTGCTCACTGCAATAGGAATTTCCATTTCCATCCCTTTACAGGACACAATGTTCATTTATCTCCTCCACCCCATCCAGATCCCCTTTGGCACTCGTGGCAAGGTACCAGGACAACCTGCTGGTGCCAGGAAGGCTCTAAAAAAGCATCTCCAGCCCGTGCTGAGGAGGTGCAAGGACACCCCAGAGCAAATGTGGTCACAGGCAAAGCCGAAACGCTGCTCCCAATTAAGTACAGAGCCACTGTTGCTGGCAAAAGAATATTGCACTGCCTGCTCCGAAACACAGAGCCAATCCAACCTCAATCTCCACCCTTCTCAGCTTGCTCCCACATCAGCAGCCCCAGCCAAGTCCCTGGGCTTCACACCACAACCTGTGCCCTTCACATTTCATTCTCCACACTCTCACTGGCCACGCAGGGAGGGGATGATGTGCCTTTTGCTCCCCTTCAGGCTCTTAGGTTGCATTCCAAGTGCTGGGCCCTTAAGCAGAGCTGACAAACAACATTACCAGTTCTAATTCAAGTATCTCAAGGCTTTTTTGGGCTCTGGCTGGACTCACAAGGCCGATTTTCTACACACCACTGCACCCTATTGCTTCCTTTATCGAGCCCACATATTTGAACCCAGCAATTTAAAGCGCAGTATTACAGCTGTGTTTTTATTTTGTTTGTTTTATTCGGTTGTTACTTAACACAAACCACTCTGACATTTTTAGTCACATCCCACTAAGATAAACAACTAACATATGTCATGAATTCCAGCAGAAATGATTCCCAAGTGGGGCTGCAGCAAAGCTTGAACCCAGCCTAAAGAGGCTCTCCCAAAGTGTCTGCTGGACGTTTGAGACTTGCCCTTCCCACCACGGGTATCCAGAAGGGATTGAGGGCAGGTGGAAGGAAATCTCTTGCACTGTCTCATCCCTGCAGAACTTGACATGTTTTTCCTCCTTCCCTGCCTAATTGGCTGGAAAAGCTCTGTGGTGCTGAGCAGCTGCCTGTGAACTGCTGGTTTAATTACATGGAACAGCGTGGAATTTATACCCAAGGAGCTGTCTGTGTGCACCCCATGCACTTAGATGTGGATAACTCCAGAGAGGGGGGAAAGAATGGAAAATAAAAAGGTGGGGGGGTTGGTGGGAAGAGGGGAAATGAAGGAAACTCAAGAGAAACCTCACCACTTTTGGGAAGATTGGATGAGTTTGAAGAGAAGGAGAAAAACCCAGGAAAAAGGAGGAGGAAGAAAGGAGGGGGTAAAAAAAGGAGTTAAAAAAAGAGGAGGAAAAAGAGAGCCCAAGAGAAACCCCACCACTCTTGGGAAGATTGGATGAGTTTGAAGAGAAGGAGAAAAACCCAGGAAAAAGGAGGAGGAAGAAAGGAGGGGGTAAAAAAAGGAGTTAAAAAAGAGGAGGAAAAAGGAGAGCACAACACTCTTGGAAACATTGGATGAATCTGAAAAGGGGGAAAAGAGGAAAAAATGGGGGAGAAAGGTAAAAAGGAGCCCTAAGAGAGACCCCAGCAGTGCTGGGAAGCCCAAGTGAGGTCCCTGCAGCAGCTGGGACAGGGGGAAGCTCTGCCTGGCTCAGCCAACTCTTGTATTTACCCATTCCCACTGAGGAAGGGACTGCAGCAAACCCTGCCCGTGTCAGTGGGAGCAGATACAGCTCCAACAACGTCTCCAGAGATCAGGGCCAACAAAGCCCTCATGAAAACAAACAACCCCAAGCCTCATTCACAGCTTGGGCCCCAAAGAGGTCCCCAGAGCAGCCCTGAGCTTGTCTGTGGGTTTTGAGGAGTGCCCAGACTGGCCACAACTCCACAACTGGCACCACCAGCTCAGCAGCTCCAGGTTTGGCCACTGACACAGCCACAGAACTGTTATGGCTGGAAGGGACCTCTGGAGACCACCCAGTCCCACCCCACTGCCCAGGAAGGGTCACCTGGAGCAGGTGACACAGGAACTCATTCAGGTGGGTTTGGGATGTCTCCAGGTGGGTTTGGGATGTCTCCAGAGAGGGAGACTCCACACCCTCCCTGGGCAGCTGTTCCAGACTCTGCCACCCTTATGGAAGGAAGTTCTTCCTCGTGTTGAGGTGGAACTTGCTGTGTTTTGGTTTATGGCCAGTGCCCCCTGTCCTGTCGCTGGCACAGAGCCTGGCACCATCCTCTGACACCCCTAGGAGACATTTGTGTGGATTGATGAGATCCCCTCTCAGTCCTGTCCCCCAGAAACAGAAAAACAAGCTTCTCCAGCCCCAAATCTGCAGGAGGAGAGGCTTCTGGGGCAGGACCTGAGTGGGAGCTGCCACACCTGCCTGCTGGGGAAGGTGGATCTGCTCCAGCTCTGCACCAGTTCCTCAGCTTGGAGCAACCAGCTGGGCTTGGAGCACGTGCTGGGCCAGCCGTGTGTGCCTGCAGAGCCCTCCCTGGACGTGGCCAGGGCTGGTGTGTGCCCAGAAACCAAAGCCCAGCTGCAAAGGCTCCAGCAAACACACAATGGAGCCTCTCAGGCCGTGGGAAGGGCTGGGCAGAGGAGCAGCTCCTCCAAGTCCAGCTGCAGCCACATCCCCGCCCTGCTGAACATCTGCTCTCCTCTCCTGAGTCCTGGCCAGGGTTTGTAACCCAAGAAACTCTCGGAGATTCCTGAAGCTCAGGCTTTGACCCGAGGCGTTCCGAAAAGCCCCCGCTTTCCAGAAGTGAAATTCGGAGAGAATCACCAGTCCCTCCCCGTGGCACCAGCTGGATGTGCAGCTGGGACAAGGACAGAGAGGGCCAGCTCAAGTCCCAGCACAGCCCCTGGAGCACCAGGGACACACCAGGACAGCTCTGCATCCACCACAAGGACCAAGAGGGTCACTTCAAGTCCCAGCACAGCCCCTGGAGCACCAGGGACACACCAGGACAGCTCTGCATCCACCACAAGGACCAAGAGGGTCACTTCAAGTCCCAGCACAGCCCCTGGAGCACCAGGGACACACCAGGACAGCTCTGCATCCACCACAAGGACCAAGAGGGTCACTTCAAGTCCCAGCACAGCCCCTGGAGCACCAGGGACACACCAGCACAGCTCTGCATCCACCACAGTTGGTGCAAGGGTCTCAAAATGCCACCAAGGGGACACTGAGCAGAGAATTCCTCCTCATCTCAAGCCTCCTGAGCATCCCCAGCAGCTCCAGCTCCTCCAGTGGCCTCCCCACTGCCTTATCCAAAGCAGACAGGAGGTACCCAGGAGGACAGACACGCCCCAGAGCAGCTCCACGGATGGAACAAATCAGCAGCACCTCATCACAGCCTTATAAATAGCCAAGGAATGAAGCAGGGCTGCTTCTGGAACAATCCAGATCCCCCCTGGAAGGGCTGGAGAAGAAGGCAGGAGGCAAATGGAGGTTGTGGATGGGTCAGAACACCCTGATCCCTGTGAACCCCGAGAGCCAGGACAATCCTTCATCCCAGCCACCACACAACTGGACCTGCACCTCTCCCAGCAAGTTCGTTGCCTTTCATCTTTAACATCCAACTGGGACAGCGACATAACAGAGCTCAGTGAGGAATTCTGGACCCCAGCAGTCCGTAGAATCATGGAATCAGACTGGTTTGGGTGGGAAGGGACCTTAAGGACCATTCCATCTCACCCCCTGCCATGGGCAGGGACACCTCCCACCAGCCCAGGTTGCTCCAAGCCCTGTCCAACCTGCCCTTGGACACTCCCAGGGATGGGGCACCCTGTGGCAGTGCTGGCACAGAGCTGGGACCAGCCCCTAAACATCACTCTGGGGTTTAAGGTACAAGAACTCACAGATCCCTCTTATCATAAACCTGGGAATAACTTGTAAATAAGGCTCTGTAAATAAAGTGCAGGCTTCATTTTAGCACAGTGATAACACACACTGACAGCAACGCCCCAGGAAAGGGATGAAATCCATCCCCAAATACTCCAACATCACCATAATCCCCCCTTTCTCCCTTTTAGGGGCAAATCCCCGAGAAGTCCCGGGGAGATGAGGCAGAGGGAACACTGGTGAGCCTTTCCTGCGCTCAGGATCCCGGCGCTGGGCTGTATTTACTGCTGCTCATCACCATGGTTTCGGAGCACAATGAGGCTCTATGGCCCCGCATCCATCTGCCTTTCTGGGAATCGCACCCGCCCCACACAAAGGCCCCCATTGTTCTGCAGGCACCGGGACACGAACCTGCCCTTTCCACGCGGGAGGAAGCCGGCAGGAAAAGTCGCTATTGTGATCTGGAGATCAGGAAAAAAAAGGGAGAAAAAAGTCCTATTGAATGGTCAGCGCTGCCAGGTTGGGGATGGGGATGGTGGGACATGGCAGGGTCCTGCAGGAGCCAGGTACCCACAGCCAGGCTGGCATCCCTTACCCACCAAACCAGCCAAAAAACATCCAAAAAACATCCCAAAATCCCTAAAATCCAGGCTGGCATCCCCTACCCACCAAACCATCCTAAACCTACCCAAAACCCAGCCTAAAATCATCCTAAAATCCAGGCTCTGGCATAAACTACCTGCTAAGCCATCCTAAAACCATTCCAAAATCACCCTAAAAGCCAGGCTGTGGCACCAGCTACCTGCTAAACCATGCAAAAACCATCCTAAGACTACTCTAAAAGCATTCTAAAAACATCCTAAATCCACTGTAAGACCATCCTAAACTCATCTGAAAAACACCCTAAAATCATCCTAAATCCACCCTAAAATCATTCTAAACCCCCCCTGCAAACCCTGAGAGGATGAAACCCTGGCCCCACGAAGCTGATAGGGCACTTCCAAAGCTCCAGGTAGAGGAAGGGCTGGGGAGAAGCTTCTCCTCCCTCAGAATCCCGTTTTCCTCCCCACCACGAGCCTTTTGCAGAGCTGAAGCCCTCGAGTTCTCCTCCAGGACTTTCCTCGGCAGGAAGAAGTGCCAAAGTAGTAGGAACCAAATTGTTGTCAGCTTGAGGACAGCCATCTGCTCAGGCTCTTCCCAGCTGCCCCGCTCCGAATCAAAGCCTGGAGAACAATCCCTGATGTTTCTCACCAAGCTCAGTATGCAAAAATCTAGGAAAGGGGGGAAAAAAAACCTCCAAAACCAACAACGCCAAATCCAAAAAGCAAAAAAACCCCAGAAACCAGGAAAGCAGCCCGGCAGGGATCTAACTGGGAACAGAGATGAAAGTAGGAGAAAAAGAAACTATTTTATTTGTTTAAAACAATGTTTTTTAAAGAGTCCTATTGACATCTGCTTTGTAAATGCTCTGTCATTATTTATAACCTCAAGAGCACGGAATTGTCTCTGTAGTTACAACCATGCTACTCCCAGATTTTGGCTTTGCTAGCAAAGAGCCAGCAGCATTTTTACTGGCACTCTGGGAATTGAGATCTAACATTTCATACTCAGTTTATTTAAAAGTGGACTAATTTAACATTCTTGATGGTTCCTTTTAGCACAACTGTTGCTAATTAGCAGCTTCGGAATGATTTGTTCATCTGGGAGCACCAGCGGTTCCACAGCAGCAAAAATACACCAGGGCAGAAGGGAGGGAGGGGGAGAGGGGAACATGAGGAAGAGGCTTTGGAGAGGGCCAGGTTTGGGGGAACTAAAGGAAATGAAGTGACAGGTGGAGTTGGGAACACAGAGAGAAAAAAAACACAGTAAAAACAGAGGGTAAAAGGGACAACCCTGGTCCTTGGGAAGGAAGAAAAACTGGGGGCAGTTTTTAAAGCTGGGCAAAGGTTGGGTTTGGTGGCACGGCCAGGAAAGAAGCTTAAGGATGGTGATGCCAGCCCTGGGACAGGCACCAGCTCCCAGGAATGCCACAGGGTGTGCCAGGACTGGACAGACAGATGGACAACAGAGGGAGAGCCAGGCTGGCACCTCGGCCAGGACACGACCCTGGCTGCTCTGCCTGGCTCTGGGGCACTTCATGTGGGGGGACACAAACACAACTGAAGCAAACACCACCCCAAAACATGCCAGGCAGGTCAGAGGGCTGAAAGCCCTCACAGGAGGAGCCCCTGGAATCATGTTTGAGTGTGACAGGATCCAACTGATGGCTTTGACTCTCACACACGACTTTCCTTGGGTTTCTTTCAACCAGGAGGCCCCAAATGTCCCATGTCCCATCCCTGTGGCTCCGTGCTCTGGGCACAGCCATGGCCATCCCCCTCCCCTGGCCACTGGAACCAGCTCTGCCCTGTCCCAACCCCTCCTTTTTTTCACAGCAAAAGACTTGACAGCAAATTTCCTAAAGAAAAAGTTCTTAGAGAGAGAACCAGGTTATTTCTGATGTCCCTAAATCATCCAAGCCAGCCCATTGTGGGTACCAAGAGGAGCAGGAGGGGAAGGGCCGTGACGGGGATGGAGCAGCCGCCCCCCAAACACGCCTTGCACACTTGGATCACTCTGGTCTCTCACTGCATGTGTGAAAGGACTTGAAAGTTCATCAAATTAATTCCAGACAAGTATTAGCGAGGCCTCAAGTGGCAAGCACATCTCCTCCCTTCTGGGAATTTATAGTTCATCCACTTTTATCTTCTGGAGGCTCTTTGGAGATCAAAGATCTGATCAACTTTCCCTTCGCAAAACTCACGAAGAAAACAGTGTAATCAGGGCCCTGACACGACTTTATTTATAAGTGCAATGATTCATTGCCCTGCTCCAGCACTGAGATTCCTTCACACAGGTCTAAAACAAACAGCACAAGTTCCCCAGGGACAGGCTCTGTTTGTTTATTGATTTCATGGCTGTTGCAAGGTCAGTGCCTGCCCTGGCAGCTCTCACTTGTTAAGTGCAGTTCTACCCAATAAACCCAGCGTGGCCAAACACGAGGTGACCACTTGCCAAAGCCACGAGGAACATGACCTGTCCCTCTGGCACTTTTCTCATCTCCATCAGCTGGGGGGTCAAATTCCTAATTTACAAAAAGACCCAGGTAAAATTCCCAGGATCACTGGGGTGGAAAAGCCCTGCCAGCCCCTGGAGCCCACCCTGTGCCCTGTCCCCACCTTGTCCCCCAGCCCAGAGCTCTGAGTGCCACGGCCAGTCCTGCCTTGGGCACCTCCAGGGCTGGGCACTCCAACCCTCCCTGGGCAGCCCCTGCCAAGGCCTGACCACCCTTTCAAGGCACAAATCCCTCCTGATATCCCACCTGAACCTTCCCTTGAGGCTGTTCCCTCTGCTCCTGTCCCTGTTCCCTGGGAGCAGAGCCCAATTCCCCCCTGGATCCACCAGGGATTTGCAGAGCCAGAAGGTCCCCCCCGAGCCTCCTTTTCTCCAGGCTGAGCCCCCCCAGCTCCCCCAGCCCCTTCCCTGGACTGGGTAAATGGTGGAAGTGGCTCTGCCTTCCTGGAGTGACTCAACTCTGACCATCCAGGGAGCCTGAAGGAAATCTGGGGAAGGAATGCCAGTCCTAAAAGGACAACATGTTCTCAAGCAGGCACAAGGATGAGGAGCAGAGCCTTCATTAGACACCAACTTCCAGCGTCTCCCTCTCCCCTGCAGGGTTTCTCTGCACATCTGGCAGTGCAAAGGCAGCCTGAGGGACGAGGCTGATCCCTCCCAACATCTGCCACAGCCCTCCATCAGCACTGCTCCCAGCCAGGGGGAACTTGCTACCGACACCAGCCACTGGTGGAGACACTGGGAGAGATCTCAAGGAGCTGGTGGAAAAGGAGTCTGATCCTGCCTGAGCCATCTGAGCACCAGAGCAACCCCAGCCCCGGGGAGGATGGACCACACCGAGCTGGAATCACTCAGGGAGTCTGTGCCAAATGCATCATCCTTGTCAGCATCCCAGGGAAGAGGAATCCAGGGAGTCTCATCGAGCTCCTTCTTGGAGCAGAGCCACAGGGAAATGCTTTTGCACTGTGAAATTGGGAAGGTTTCAGGGTGATGGGAAACTCGTGGAGCTGGACAGAGAAACTAAGGATAGCCAAGAGGTTTTTCACATGCTCCATCACTCCCTTCCCCACTGTCCCTGCCACCCCCTTCCACCCCTGGCATCCAGTCCTTTCTCCTCTCCACACAGAGGGCTCCTGTGCTTTCCTGCACTTGGGCAGCACGGGAGCTCTTCCAGGAGGAAATGCTCCTGTCTTAGAGTCGTGGCAATCACAGAAAGGCAGGACTGGAAATGAAATACCTCGTGCTGAAATCAGGTACCTTTCCACTCTTCCAACCCAAGCTCTGTAACTCTGACTTCCCTTTACATGGGCTTTGAAGCCACCTGAGACTCCACAGCAGAGCAAACCCCCCTTAGAGCAGTTCTCATTTCATGATCCAGATGTTGCCAGCTGTCTGCTGGATTCTGAAGAGCTCCTTGATGATTTTAAGCAGAGACAGGTGTGCAGAACAACAAATAAAGGCAGAAAAGGACAAATTACAGCCTTAAACGAGCACAGAGCTCACTGTCAGAGAAGTCAGGGATGGAATCCCCAAGCAGGATCAATTCACACCAAATCACCTGACCTACAGTTGCAGAACTCAGAACTCCTGGAGCTCCTCATCTGGAAGGGAACCAAACCCAGAGAGCAGCAGAGCAGGACTCACCATCGGGCCCTTCGCTGCCTTTACTCCTTTTATTGCGGCGGACACGTCTCCCTTCTTCTCCAGCGGGCAGCTTTTCCTCGGGGTGAAAGAAGTTCAGCAAGGCCAGCTGGAAGAGGAAGGACAAGTTTAGGCATCTCTGAAAGGCTGGTTTAGCCAAGCTGAGAGATTGGAGCCTGAACACCAAATCCTTTCCATCCGGGGAGCCAAGGGAGATGCAGGAGGGATCCTCAGGGATGCTCAGCTCATCCCAAGGAGTGTGTCCCCTTGGAAGGGGTCTAAGACTTGGGAAAACTCAGCCTGAGGGATTTCAGGAGGGGGAATCCTTCCTCCAGGAAGAGGAGGACTGCAGGACAGGGACACAGGGAGATCTATAGCTGGAAATAATCAAACCCCCCAAAGGCTGACACGATAATTTCTAACCATTCTCTGCAAAGACTTGCTCAATCCTGGGGCTCTTTCCCCAGCATTGCTCACTGCCAGGAAGCTTTTCCTCTTTCAAGCTCTCTTCTGCAAGCCTTATTAGCTACTGAGATTCAAAGGTCTTCAGGGACCTTTAAATCCAACCCAATATACCACATAAATTAACACTTTAAACCTAGAGCAACGACATTTATAACACAAGCTTTGCCAAGAGGCCAAAATTTTATGTAGCAACCTCTTATTCAGGAAAAAAAACTGCTGCTGCCTTCAAAACCCTTTAACAGTTTTTAAATCAATATCCTGAGCCAGAAATTCGAACTTGGGCTAAGAAACCAGTCTCCCAGCTACCCCTGGGCACAGCAGCTCATCACCAGAGGCATTTTCCCCAGCTATTCCCACTTCATAAATTAAGGACTTCAAAGATTTATTAGGGAGCAAACACCTTCTGTGTGTTTCTGCATCCACCAGCAGCCAGGGCTGCTCTGATTGTGATGAGGTTTTTGATGCTGAAGAAACCCCACCACAGTTGAGCCATAAACACACAGAAACCCCAAACACAGCCCGTGACAAGAACCAAGAGGCTTCAAAAAGCAGCCCCGAGGGTTATCGAGCACGTTATTGTTCTGGGAACAAAACCTGTGGCATCAAAAGCACCTTTGAACGAGCAGGGAGGAATAAACACCTCCAATGACTTGCTGGCTGAGCCCATAAAATCCCTGTCAACAGCACTAAGCACTAAAGGCCACTGTGCTCTGCCAAGCCCCGGGGCTCCCACCTCCCTCTCCAGGCATTCCCAACTGTTCCCCATGCACACATCCCCTCCTTCCAACCCCAGAGCATCCCAGTCCTGCCTCATTCCGATTTCTGCATCTTGCTCTACCCAACGAGCTCCAGTGCAAATGGGATATGTTTGGGAACACTTGGCTTTCCCACAAAGAACCCCCCAAAAACCTTTCTCACGTTCCCAAGGTGTTGCTGTTTCCCTCTGTCCATTCCCCCTGCAAAATTCCTGGCTTGTTGTCACTGCAATGATGTCGTGGTGGGAAGGACCCTGGGATGCTGTGGGCTGATGTGGGATCAGCTCCCCAAATCTCACCACACGCACCATTAGACTTCTAAACACCCCCAAAAAGTAAAACTTACCTACCTAAGGAGGGACAATCGCAGGGCTGGATGGAGAATGAAGGCTCAGTTTACAACAAGGAGTAAACAGTGACAAGGGGCACAGCTCCCAAAATTCCCACACCCCACTGTGCTGCCCCAGGCACAGAGCACTGGAGCAGGAGGAGGCTCTTGTGGGACCCACCAGCACCTGCCCTGGCCCAGCAGAGCAGGGAAAGGCAGGAGCAAAAGTGAATTTTTCTTTAAACCACTCAAACTGAAGCACTGCAGAACTAATTGAAGGGACAAATTGCATGATAATTCAGGTTAAAGTGCCAATGAAATGCTGTTATTGCTGGATCCCCTACTGGAGCTTTACCAAACACCATGAAATAGGGGCACTGAAAACTGGGGAGAACTAGACCTTGGGAGGTGCTCTGCTCTCAGCCAGGTTTTAGTCTGGTGCAACTTTTCACTCAGAAAAACACTAAATATTGGCTAAAAGGAATCTGCCCATTTAACTTGGTGTTTCTAATAGGACCGAGTCAGAAAGAGACATGACAGGGAGGGTGGATGACTGAAACACACCTTTTAACTTAGAAAATAAACCAATAAACCCAGCATTTTTTACTGTGACATTGTGACTGCACCAGCTGCTGCTCTGAGACAACTCCCACAAACCCTGGGTTCCTGAAGAGGTGACACTCCCAGTGCCTGGCAATGGACACAACTGGGGTGAGCAGAGGGAGGGCTCTGTCCTAGGGATTAATTCCACAGGGCTTTTCATTATGCAAATATTGGCATTTAACCTTCCGAGGTCTGGGCAGGCAGGCAGTGCTCAGGGTCACTGTGGGGATCAGGGATGGGGCAAAGCGGAAGGAAGGGTCTGGCAGCCCCCCCAGCTCAGACAGAGCTCCCACAGCAGGGAAGGTCAGGGCTCCCTGGGAGGACTCAAGGGCTCCCTTGTTCTGGGGGATGTGGGGGATGCTGGGGCTGCTGGCACAGCCAGAACACCCACCCATGTCCAGCTGGCACCGCTCAGAGGGGCAGCACTGCTTTGTCATTCACCATCCCTGAGATACCAATAACCTTGGGCAGAAAGTGCCCCCTGTGAGGCTGGGGAAGCTGCCCCTGGATCCCTGGAAGTGCCCAAGGCCAGGTTGGACAGGGCTTGGAGCACCCTGGGCTGGTGGAAGGTGTCCCTGCCCATGGCAGGAGTGGCACTGGGTGGGATTTAAAGCCCCTTCCCACCCAATCCTCCCCATCACCCTGCAGCTCGTGGCACTGTGGCACCCTCCCTTCTGGGGAGGTCTAAAAGGAATTATCACCTAGTCCATGATGCCACTGAAACTCCTCATCCTCGAAGTCATGGAGAACTGATTCTCTCAGCCCCTGCACTGGCACAGCCAGAGGATTTTGGAGGAGCCCAGCACACATGAATTCTCTTTTGGGAGCAGATATTTTCCCTGCATGGCTCCACCACAGCAACACAAAACTCAGAACAACCCTCCTTTCCCCCTTCTCACAACCTAAAGCCTCAAATTGCCTTCAGTTTTAGAAACACCATGTAAAGCCATTACAACTCAGTCATTTTAATCAGGAGAATCACTATAGGATGCAAAAAGGTCAAAAAGCCAAGAGAGGAAAAATCCCAGGGGAAGCCAGACCTCAAAATAACCTGGGAAACAATAGCAGGGGCAAGTCCCACCGAGGGAGTCGGTCCTACCTTGGTTTCTCTCAGCAAAATAAAGCAAAACAAAGGCACACACACAACACAGCTCGTTTTCCATGCAGAGCCTGCACTGGGAACACGGGACAAAGCTGCTCTGGGATGGATGTCAAGGGAGCACTGTGGGAACTCCCAAAAAACTGGGGCCTGTGGTCACTCAGAAACTCCTTGTAAGGATGGATAT
>WBMV01001927.1:483334-516918 GCA_013396655.1 Campylorhamphus procurvoides | reverse complement strand
CCATAAAATAGGAAGCTTTCTTGGGGCTGGGAACCCCAAATGTACCCCAGAGTTATGGCTGGACACACAAGCCACGTGCAATAAGAAAAGCAATGCCTGGGGGCTGCAGAAACCATTAGATTTGCATATTTCAGTGCATCCCTCTACAAAGGCCTTGAATAATGCACATCCCTCAGAAACACTTCAGAGGAATGAATCACAGAATGGTTTGGGTTGGGGGGGACCTTGATGACCATCCATTCCACCCCCTGCCATGGGCAGGGACACCTCCCACCAGCCCAGGGTGCTCCAAGCCCCGTCCAACCTGGCCTTGGACACTCCCAGGGATCCAGGGGCAGCCACAGCTTCTCTGGGCACCCTGTGCCAGGGCCTGCCCACCCTCCAGGGAAGGATTCCTTCCCAACATCCCATCTAAGTGTACCCCCTTCAGCTCAAAGCCATTCCTCCTTGTCAAAAGTCCCTTGAAGAGCCACAGGACACCAAGGAAATGGATTTCCAACAGTCAAACAGCTTGAAAACAAAAAAGTGGGAAAATGTAACCCAACATATGCAACTGTGTACAAAAGGTGGGTTTTTTTCCTTAAGCAAAGCCAAGTTGGTAGGAAGAACAAGTGTCTTCCTCCTGCAAAACTGGGGCAAACACTCAAAGCTGCAGGTGCACTTTTGGGTGAGAAGTGTGTTCTTTCAGGGCATCTTTATCACCAACAACACTCCCAAAGACCCTCTGCATCCAATGCCTTCCAATTCCTCTTGAGAAAACCAGTCCAGCTGCCTTTAGATCTCATCAAGAAACCCACTCTGCTACAGCTCAATATCTTAAAGCCCCCAAGAAATAAAAAAACCAACATGAAATCATCCCCTTGCACGATTGTTTAAGGGTATTGTCCAAGCCAAAGTCCCCCTTCGTTTGCAGTTTGGGAGATCACTGCTGGGAGAAGCTGCCAGCCTGGCCAGGCTCTGCTGCTGCATTCTTTGCAAGCAAATACTCTTGTTTTTCTGGCACTCTGAAGTTCAGCCATCAGAGGTTGTGGTTCAGAGTAGCAGCTACTTGAATATCAGCCCCATTGTCCTCCAGAAATTCGCCTCTGGGAACACGTGGTGCAAAAAAAAATAAAATAATTAAATAGATAATTTATTTTCAAGCAGACTAGAAAGGAGCTCGGGGAGTAGCTTTGCTTTTATGAGAAGAAAGCCCATTCAACATATTTTAAGTCTTGCTTTTGTCATCGTTCCTTGATCCTCATAAAAATGCAAGGAGTGAAGGAGTAAACAATTCCCATTTCAACATGGCCAAGCTTTGACACCCTGTCTTGTCTGCAGGACCAGCCCCAGCCCCGAGGGCAGAGCTTGTGGAACGTGGTAAATCCCACGAGGGAGGAGCAGGGGGGTGATGGAGCGAGCAGAGATCCCACATCCTCCACTGCCCCATCTGTCCCCCCCAAACTGGTGGTCCCAGCCTGGCTGTGCCCCCTTCCCAGGGCTCTGGAGCAGCTCACACACCACAACAAACCCCTCCAAATGTGATCCTCGATGCCAAGATGCCCAGCACTCTTCTGAGCCCTTTTGCTTCATCTCTCTCACCTGCCACGTCCCTGCTCTGTCCCTGTCCACCCCAAAGCCTGATGTCCCCCAGGGGCACAAACCAGCAGTGTGGAGTGGATGGGAACCCACCAGAGCTCCCCCTCACTCTGATGTGCACACAAGGATCCTGTCTGAGGCTTTCAGACCCAATGGGGATCTTCAAAAGCTTTTTCCACCCAAAGCTGTTCTATAATCTAGAAAACAGAAGCATCAGTAATGCTAAGGAGCTTATCCAGGTGGGAAGAGGGATGGATCCGTGGCCCCAGGCAGGAGCCACCTCTGTCCCAATACCCATGAGGAACTTCACAACAGGTGACAGCCAAGCAGTCAAGGGATTTGACCACCAGAAACCAGAAATGACCTTGGTAGATGGTTCACCTCACACATGGAGGCGACCAGGGGCACTGACTGCATCAGCTCCTGCCAGCAGGAAGGAATTCCCACCTTGGCACATCCACAGCCCTTAATGTGCCACCAGCATTCCTAAGAAGAAGGTTTGAGGTGCTCCCTCTGTCCTTGGGCTGACAAGGCTCTGCACAAGGACTGCACAATCCTCCTTTGGAGCAGGCCAGGTCTTCCAGGGACTGTGGTGACAATCCCTGGAGAACGATGAAAGAGAAGGCAGCCTCTTTTCCTAAGCTTTTATTGGCATTTTAACTTCATTACCCAGCAAAGCCACTGCATTTGGCAGCACAGAAAACTCAATCCAATTGGCAGCTCTCAGTCCAAGCCTCATTCCACAGTGGAATTCCCATTCCAATGGGAATTCATTGCCATTGGAGGGGGCAACACACCCTGGCAACTTCCCTTCAGAACCATCCCCTCCCCTAAACCTTCCCTCTCCCTCCTTTTCACATGTCACAGAGCTTTAATCAGATCTACACCAGCAGAGCTCACCTCATGCACTGCAACTCCAGTTCCAAGGAGGAATTTCCTCCTTTTCTCTAATCTAAACCTTCCCCATCTAAAACTTTGCTTATTTCAATAAGCAACATACCAAATACTTCTATTTCCACTGCTGGTTCAGCTGAACACACCACCTGGTTTTCACTTTCTCCTGAAGAAGAATGGATGCCAACTGTGCCATGGCAGGAGCAGCAGGCAAGAGGGATCTGCTCTTCATGGGAGAAGGGAAGGCTGTAACTCTGGAGAAGGAAGGTCCTGGCATTCCTTCAGCACAGGGAGAATAACTTAGGGAAGCCTGAGAAAAACACTTGCTGTCCTAAATCTCCACAGAAAATCTGTTTCAGTGTCAAATGGAACCAGGTGCACGGTCCAAACCCCGGGCTCCACACACACCACGACTCTCACTGACAGTGCAGGAGCACCAGACCAGCACCACCTCAACTGGGATGACTGGGATTTGTCCAAGCCCTTGTCTCAAGACCCCTGTCCCTGGTGGCCCCACAGGGACAGTGGCTGGCAACAGGATGTCCCAGGATGGACAGGACCACAGTGATGCTGCTGCTCAAACCACCGCTGGGGCTCCCCCCTCCTTCCACCTGTTGGCACGGAGGGGAAAGCTGAAACACAACCCAGATGTGAGGAGAGCGAGGTCAGGGCTGAGTTTCACCCTGGAGATGAAGACACCTGCAGTAAATTTTTTTACTGGTAGCAGGAGTAAGAGATTCCTGCTGCAGCTGCTGGGGCTGGCCAGGCAGATCTGCAGGAACAGAGCCCCTCGCTGGGAACACGCTGCTTCAAACACTGCAAAGTATCAATGTCAGCACAAGGTAAGGACCTTAAATCAGTTCCTTTTGCCTCCCAAGGAAATCCAATGTAGCTGTGAACCAGTGCCAGGCAGGGTCTGCTGTCTATTAGCAGGAATTCACAGTTTTTCACATTTTAATTAGCCCTTGTAGTCCTTTTCAGGCCCATTTTCAGCCAGCTGGGCTGTGTCCCCCTCCATATGGAGGTCACGGTTTCTCCTCCTGAATCCCAACAGCAATTCTTTCCTTATTTTAGCATTTATATGACCAAAATATGGGCACTTCTGTAAAGCACAGCACACACTTGCTTTGGGGAAACCCAACCATCAGTGACTCAATATCAAACATATTTTTTCCTTCTCCTTTCTCCACCTGCACCTTTGCTCTTTCTTTCCATGGACCTGGATCTTCTCCAGGACATCCAGGAGGCCAACAGCACAATCCCTCTCAAGGCCATAACCCCCTAAAAAAACATCCCCCCAATTAGGTGCTGCTCCAGCAAAGAGTTTCAGGGCTCTTTAGCCATTTTTCAGTCCTCTGGTATTTATCCTTTTATCTGTGTTCTACCCAAACCCATCACTGGAGGTGGGACCTGTTGCACCAAAGAACTGGTTTGGATTCACTCACTGAGATGATCCCTGTGGCACAAAGTTGGAGGACAAAATCCATCACACACAGACATCATGTCAGACATCCACTCCTGCACTTTTTTGGGGGAAATCTTCAAAAATCTTCACAATCTCAAAACCTTTTTGCTCTTCAGATAAATAAGGTGTCCAAGGCCTCATGAGGTGTCCAAGGTTGGACCAGCCTTGGAGCACCCTGGTCTGGTGGAAGGTGTCCCTGCCCATGGCAGAGGGTGGAACTGGATGAGCTTTAAGGTCCAAGCAACCCAAACCATCCTGGGATTCCACAATTCTACGATAAAGTTTTACAAACATTTTTTCTTGCTCCATAACAAACCCAAGACTTCCTGTCTGAATGCGTTTTTCCTTTCAGCACAAGGGCTTTAAAATCCTGTTTTCTCAATCTGGATGTTAAATTTGGCCTTCAGCTATGATTAATTTTTATGACATTTTATTGGAAGGAGAAAGAGGGAAGGGGAGGAAACGGGAGGAGGGAATCAAGTAGCCAAATCAAACTGCATTGCCATTCAAGTGAGAACAATCTGCCCTAGATGTAACCTCTATGAAATAATGAATCCATGAAATCTGACATCCCATGCCACGATAAACAGCCCCCCAGCAATGGGAAATAATCAAGTGATCCCCCACCCAAACACTTGGAGGATGCAGATTTCAATGGTGATTCCTATTCCTGCAAGAACCTGTGGAATTGTGGTGGGAGACAGAGGCTGCCTGCTTAATTCTGTACAATTAATCTGCTCAAATAAACCATGCTTTGTTGCCTAATTAATCAGATCCACTGCAATTACCATCAAGGAGCCCATGAGCTCATGCAGATGAGGGATTAGCAGCTCTGCCTGTTCCTTGTGGGGCCCAGCGATGGGAAGGAGTCCCCGCAGGGCAGGGCAGGGCATGGTGCCCTGGTGTGCCAGGGATGGTCCCTCCATGTGGGACCTGCCCACTCTGGATCCCAGAGGGGCTCCTGGGCACCAAAGGGGGCACAGCAGGGCAGTGGGGGCAGGAGGGGACGTCCCCAAAAGCCCTGGATCCAGGGAGTACAGAGGGGCTGCTCCACACCTGGCACTGGCAGAGCTGCCTCCAGATAAATGCACTGCCTGCCAAACACTGGAATTAGAGGATCATGGAATGGTTTGGGTTGGAAGGATCTTAAAGCCCATCCAGTGCCACCCCTGCCATGGGCAGAGACATCTTCCACTATCCCAGGGTGCTCCAAGCCCTGTCCTGGGACACTCCCAGGGATCCAGGGGCAGCCACAGCTTCTCTGGGCACCCCGTCCCAGTGTTTTGCCAGCTCATTGTAAAAATAACCCGAATTATGCTGCTGTTTGGTGCCCTCCTGGCTGCAGGGCAATCCTGTGCATTCAGGAGAGGCTCCCCCAGCCCTGGCACAAACAACACCCACAGCACTTCACATTGCCACAGCTCTGGAAGCAAAGCCAACAGCAGCCTGGCCCCACCTGCCAGCTGTGCCATCCCCTCACCCTCCTGAGCGTGCCCTGGGTTACCTGGGCAGCTGAGGGAGCAGAGGGAGCCCATGGGATCCCTGCTGGCTCTGCCCAGGGACCTCCCAACCCACCCCTCGTGTGCAGGGGAACAGCAGCAAACCAAGCTTTGAAGGACGATCTGCACAAGAGACACCAGGAAACAGAAACTACAGGAAAAGAGCTGGGTTGGATCCAGGAATGTGAATTTTCCAGAGGCCACTGTCTCAGTCAGCCCCAAACAGCAGCACCATGCACATCCCCAGCCGTGGCCAGGCTGAGCTTTGGGGCTGCCAAAGCTCCACTTGCTGCTGCACAGACCAGACAGCTCCTAATGAGAACAACATTCCCTGCTCCCTCCTCCCCACATGGCAGCAGCTCTGCCTTCCATGCACAGCCCCAAAACCCCATGGCCTGATCCTGCCAGCAGGACCTGCAGGGGCTCAGCACTGGTGAGGGCATCCAGGAGCCCAGCAAAGGAATCCCCAGATGTTTCCAGCCCCCAAACCTCAGCCACAGGAGGCACAGGGGGCACTTGGTGCAAGCCAAGCCTTTCTGCTGCAGGCTTTGAAGTGCTGAGCTGGCCTTCAAACAGCAGCAGAGGCTGTGAGAGGAGCAGGCAGCCCAGCAGCTCCCCCAGAGCAGAGCAGCCAGATGTGGCCATGCCCAGAGCCAGCCCAGATGTTGCACAGCTGCCTCACGTGGGGCCGGGGCAGAGCACCCGCTCCGGCTCCCTCCTCACGTGGCCTCGCTGTCTGACACCCAAAGAAAAAGCTTTTGTGCAGTTGGACCGGTTTGTTGAGAGGAGCTGAAGTATTTAAGTGGTGGTTTAAGCTGGGGGATAAAGCCTGGGCCTCTGCAGCAGCTGCTTCTCCACTGTAGGGACAAACCGAGGCACTGGGAGAGTGAAAAAACTGGAACGTTAAATAAAAAGGAGGCAGGAAAAAGAATTTCTACACAGCTCTGCCCATGGCCCATTCCTAAAATCAGGACTAAGGTGGCTGGGACTACTGCAGGTTTTGACCCAACTTTTGGCACTGGAATAGAGCCAATTCCAGCAGCAGAGAGCAGGGAATTTGCCACCAGAGAATCATGGACTGGTTTGGTTGGAAGGGACCCTAAAGCCCATCTCACTCCAGCCCCTGCCATGGGCAGGGACACCTCCCACCAGCCCAGGGTGCTCCAAGCCCCGTCCAACCTGGCCTTGGACACTCCCAGGGATCCAGGGGCAGCCACAGCTTCTCTGGGCACCCTCTGCCAGGAAGGGATTTTGTCTCAATATCCCCTCTCACCCTGCCCTCTGGCACTGGGAAGCCACTGCCCCCTGTAAACCCTTGTCTGAGGTCCCTCCCCAGTGTCCCACAGAACTCCAGCACACCTTGGGGTGGCACAGGGGGGCTCAGCCAGGCACTCCTCACACTCCCCAGTAAGAGGAAACACTGCTGGAGCAAAGGAAAATTAGGAAAACCTCCCCCTCCTGCAGCCAGGGAGTATTTTGCTGCTTTTCTGTGTGAGACGAGCAGTGACATCGCTTGGGGCTCAGTGTTAGAAGAAAAATAAAACACTGTTTACAGACAGAATTTTGCAACTCCTCCAAACCCCTCCCTGGGTCACATTTTGCCTGTGCTGGGGACACAAAACCTGAGGAGAGCCCTGGGGTGCCCGGGGCAGCCTCGTGTGTGCCCCCTGTGCCTCCAGCATGGACATGGCCAGGCTGCACCACGTGCTGGAGGAGCACTGAGAAACCTTCAGAGGGCTTGAAACTGAAGAAGGATGGAAAATGTTCAGCTTTTGCCAGGAAAAAGTATCAAATATATCCTCCTAGGATTTTTCAGACAGTTTGGTTTGGGTTTGTTTGTTGTGTTTTTTTTTTCCCTTCTAAAGCTGAAACTGGTTTCCTAAATCATCCTGGACACACAAACAACCAGGGACATCACACAATTCATACCCTAACAGAGATGATTCCACTGGTCAGCTTTTGCTACAAAGCGAGGAGATGCAACCCTTCATTTTTTGGATAACGATCAGCCCCGTTGCCTGCAGGGCCCTGGAAGGTCAAGGGCAGGGTCTGGCTAAAATCCCATTTCTGAGCAGCACCAGCACCAGGGCCCAGCTGGACCCAGCAGCTCCAGGATCCCCCCGGGGCTCTCAGGGTGATGCTGGTGTCGGGATTTATTGCCCTGACCCCTGGGAAAGGATCCCCCACGGCCCCAAAGCAGAGGGATGTTTTACCATAACCTTAAATAAACAAAAAGCAGAGGAGAGGAGATGCTGCCGGGAACTACAAAGGGCAACTGTAAACACAACAGCAGATAAAGCAGATGGATGTTTTAAACAACCATTTGCACTGCAGAAAACACATGGGATCCGTCCCTGAGCCCGCAGGGAATGGATTTACTGCAGCCACAAACCACGTGGCACAGGCGAATTTCCATTTATAACCATTACCTGCTAAGCCTGAAAAAGCCACAAATAAAATCCAGGGCAGCAGAAATTCGTAACTCTGCAAGGAGGAAAAGCAAAGGAGCGAGGATCCAGGTGGAGACAGGGATGGTGGGAATGCTGGGGTGGGAGCTCGAGGTCCCCAGGATGGGAAAGGCTTCAGGTGGTTCAACTCCCAGTGAGATCAGACACCCAGCACCCCAAAGGAGGGGGCAGAGCTCAGTTTGGGTCACACCAGGCTCAGTTCTGACCTCCCTTTGCTTTTCAAGCAGAGAAAAACAACTTGGTGTTTATTCTCAGCCTGGGGAAACAGAGGGATGAGATGGAAAGTGAGTGAGCACAGCAGTGTGAGGAACCAGCCTCTTGGAAGGGACCTTCTGGAAGGAGCAAAGAATAGAAATGACCAATAAAAGAGCCTTATAAATGGATTACTTTGGAATTACAGCCCCATTGAGATGATGGGATTCTGGTAGCAGCTCTCACTCCCCCAGCAGCACCTTCACCTCCAGGCTGGGGCTGAATATTTAAATTTCAATAATTAAACCATGCTCAGGGAGGCAGGAGGAGAACACACTGCTCTGGATCAGAGGCAACCTCAAATCACACATGCACCCACTGGACTAATTCAGATACACTTGGCAACTGGAATATTCTAAACTCACCAAAAAAACCCCATATCCTATTTTTCTTTGCTCTGCATGCTCCACATGGCAGCTCCACACCCGGGGCTGGGATGAAGGGGGAAACCCAGAATACTCCTGATCCCCCCTCCTCACCAGATGCTCCCATATATCACTCGTCAGGGAGAGCACCAAGTCAGACAACTTTATGCACCAAGGTCACCACTCCAAAGCAGGAGCCACCCAAGGCCTCTTTCAACTTTTAGGAGTCAAGGAATAAAGAGCAAAGCAGCAAGAACATCTGAGAGAGATGAAATACGCCCAGCAGCACAAGGGGTAACCCCCCAAAACTCAACTCCCTGCTCAAAAACCCATCACCTGAGCACATAAAGCATCCCCAACCTCCCGAATTCACTTTCCCCTGGGATGCCAAAAGCACAGTCAGTGTTGCAGGACCAAAGGGGAGGAGGGATTTCTGCCCCAGCTGTCTGTGTGCTGCAGACAGGAGCTCCAGCAGCAAGTCCCAACACCTTCCCTGCAGCCCTGCTGGGTCTCCTCACCCTCTTTGTCAGACCCAGGGTGTTGACAGGTCCTGTTCTGCACAGCTCCCACCACGGGAACCCAAAAGGGCTGGGCTCTGGATTAGCTGCTCTCCTCCCAGGGCCAGGAGCTCTGCTGGGGCTGGGCATTTATCCCCATAATTCCCTGGCCCAGAATTAAGCAGAAAACCCGACCAGAGGCAGCAACAGCTCAGAGCACCCCACAGACAGCACTTGTTCTTCACCACCCAAGGCCAGGAGAGGCACGAGGGTTCATTAAGACCTTCTCAGAAGTGTTTCACTTCAAGTGTAGTCTCAAGGGGAGGCTCAGGTGGGACAGAAGGAGGAATTTCTTCCTGGGAATGGCTGTCAGGTGTTGGAAAAGGCTGCCCAGGGAGGGTTGGAGTGCCCAGCCCTGGAGGTGCCCAAGGCAGGGCTGGCCGTGGCACTCAGAGCTCTGGGCTGGGGACAAGGTGGGGACAGGGCACAGGGTGGGCTTTTCCAACCTCTGGGATTCTGTGATGTGAAAAGCAGAACACTGAGAAACTTTGGGCAGGGGAAAGTGCAAACAGGCAGGGAGGGAAGCTGCTCTTGGACCTCTTTCCAAGTTTAGCACCTCCAGCACCTCTCACAGACCCTGCAGTCAAAGCTTCATCCATAGTCCAGCGTCTCTTCCTCAAAGAGCCCCATCCACAAAACCCAATATAAATAATATACATAAAAGTAAACTCTTTACCAACACTTCTCAAAAACTGATATGAAAATAGACAATAAAACCACCTCCCCCAGTATAAGGCTTCACTTTCCCAGGCACATTGTGCCAAGCCTCCCATACAAACCCAACAGATTTGAGACCTCTCACTCAGGAGTGGGTGATGAACAATGTCGGCTTTTACAAATAATCCCATGTCCCAGAATCACACACAGTGTGGTTTGGGGACAAAGGGACCCATCAGGGTCATGTTCATCACAGGCACGTGGGCTGACCAGGGGTACTCGGGCAAAAATTGAGTCTCCACTGTCTGAGTCAAAAAATGCCACCTCAGTCCACTCAAACTCCAACAACATCACTCCAAACCTGTCATTGCCAAAGAAAAATGAAAGAGAAGCCAGAGGAACTGACAGGAAACACAAGGAAAATCTGCTCTTAAAAACACTAATAGAAAAAGGCTTCAAACCCTGACATGTAACAGCAGCTTATCATGTTACCAAACCCCTCTAAGTCTGAGTTAAGGGAAGCGAAACTGCACAATTATCAAACTCCTAATTTCACAACTTTCCTTTTGTTCATCGCTGATTGAGAGATTTCAAGTGCAAACCCCAGCACAAGGCCCTTTACACTGAAAAGCAAACAAAAAGAGAGGGGAGAAAGCTTGATCCCTGCTTCAAACTCACTAGTTTGGGCTTGACAAATCCCTCCCAGAGCAGCAAAGTGCTCCCTGTGCAGCAAAACGATCCTTCTCTCCAGCTTATCCCAAAGTCAAACATCTTGTACAGAATTAATTCTCATTTTCTGTACAGCAAATACTCCCCAGCTGCAGTACCCAGTGGGTGAAGGGCTGGATTTCTCCTGGCAAATCAACCAAAAAAAAGAAAAATCAAAATAATGAAAAAAGACTGAAGACACAAACCAGGAGCTTTCATATAGCTTGAGGTCATCTTTGTCTCTCTTCTGGTGGAGGGACAATGCTCATCTCCAGTGTATTGAGTGGCTGGGGCACAGATCAAACAGAGAGGCAAGGAGATAATTTATGATAATGAATAGCAAATGAAAATTAAAAAGAAATTAGGATTAGGAGGGAAAAAAGGCTCATTGAAATGTGAGTTCTGGGGAGGAATCAGCATCCCCAGGCAGGCCCAGGGCCTGAGCCATCACAGCCTCCCTGGGCAGGACCCAGCACGGCAGTTTTGGGGGGAGGAGGAGGAATCTGGGGGGCATTGGAACAATTTTAAGCCACCCCCACCCGTGGGCAGAGTGGGGGGCACATCACCCCTCTGCCAGCACACACGGGGCAGGGCTGGCATGGGCTGGGATGGGATGGCATGGCAGGAGCCCCTTCCAGCCAGAACCAAAACCTGCACAAGGGCTCCCACCACTTTCCTCCAGCTTGAAGTCAAATGTTGCCCAAGAGACTTTGCAGCAGGGGCTGGAGAAAGAATTTTTACAAACACAGTGCCTACACAAGCACAGGGCCTGGAGAGAGGGGAAAAACCAAAGGAGAAATCCTGGAATCCCCTGGCAGGGTTGGAAACAGAGTCTGTATCAGCTGGTGAGCGTTCCAGCATCCCTGAACTTTGGGAGGCTTGGTTTGAAAACAGGGAGAAGCAAGAGGAGAGGGAGTCAAAAATAAAAATACTTAAAGAGAGAGAATAAATCAACATGGAAAACTACCTGCTACAGTGATAGAAATTGATTAATAGCTGAGTTTGTGCATGACCTGCCTAAGAAAATGTAATTTCCATCACCATTCCTGGAGTTGTCAGAGCTTTCAGTTCACTTACTCTCAGTTTTTTCACATCCTCTAACCAAGCAGATCCTTTTTGGTGGTTTCCACCCCCATCCAGGAGGGATTGCAGGAGGAAAAGCTACTTCAAGGTTATCAAACTGCCCAGGAGGTGGCAAAGACCTGAAGTTTCCAATCCCCTCCATCACTACACCCCTTTTCATCCTACAAACCTTGAGACAGATCTTTTTTTTAACTTTTTAAGCTTTTTCAAGTTCCAGCCTGTTGAGGAACACCCTCTACAGCAACATCTCCCTGAAGGGGTTTAGGACAAACCCTGGGGTGCTGAGCACCAACCTGGAGCTGTGGGTGACCCTGCAAACCCCAACCCAGCACCTCAGAGGACCCAGACATGCTACACCCTACTTTGTTGGGGTTTTTTTCACTACCAGAACTTCCTGCAGACCAACTGGCTCAGTCCCCAGGAGGCCACAAGCCATAAATCCCATCAGCCCTGACCCCAGGGGACACGTCCCCAGCCACTCATCCTTCCAGCAGCTCAAACCAGCACATGGACCCCTCTGAGCCTTGGGCCCAGACACTCCAAATTAGCTCTAACCATGCAAATCGCAGCCATAACACTAAAACCAAAATCCAAAACAATAGAAGGGAATCTAAACCTCACCCAGAGACCATTTTCTCGCAATATAATTTTTTTTTTAACTTGCTTCCTGCATAAATCAGAGCAGCAATGGCCTGAGTTTGATGACTTCATCTGGGGATGAACATGTGGAAGCCTCTTCTGGTGGAAAAGAAGCTTTTGCAGAATGACCTTGGCCCTGGAAACGGAGGGGAAATGGTGCAATTCCCACCCCTTCAGGACGAATCAGCCACAGGGCCATTCCCCAGACCATCAGGAAATAATCCCAGAAGGGTTTGGGTTGAATGAAGGACCTCAAAGAACATCTCACTCCATTCAGGGACACCTTCCACCAGCCCAGGTTGCTCCAAGCCTTGTCCAACCCTGCCCTGGCCACTCCCAGGGAGCATTTCCATCAGTCTATCCCTGACCCACTCCATACAAACCCCTCAGAGCATCCAAAATAGTGTCAGAGCATGGAAAAGTGGAAAGCCAAGTGACAGTGGATGACACAGGTTTTTGGGGCACTCACCTTCCCCTCCCAAAACAGCAAAGTTTCCCCTCAACAGCCTCCTGCAAGTGAAATCCCAGCTTTCCCTCGAGCTGCTCCAGCACTTTGGGATGCCTTTTTCTCATTAAGCCACTCATTCCAAGGAGAGAGCCTTCCCTAAATTTAATTTGAGCTAATCACTTTCTTGCCAAAGGAGAAAAACAAATCAAAGGTTTATTCGAATGCTATTGAATTCAATGCCTGTAAATTTAATTTCTAGCTGTACTTTTGTTTAAACATTTTACAGTGTTAATTACAACAAGCCATGCAAATTAGCCTGCCAGTGGAATAAAAGGCTTGTTATAACAGATAATAAATAGCTTTGAACCATAAGCTCATTAAGATGCTGCTGAAGTGCAGGTTGAGATCAAAATCTTCCTCCCCAAAGCAGGAGGAGGATCTTTGGGGCAGAATGAGACTCTGGCATGGGATGCTGCATTCTTTCCAAAGGAAGATCCTGCAGCAAGAGGGTGGTCTGGAACCCAAACCCTCAGTGTCTGGTCCTGGGCTGCAGCTGAGCTGTTGCAGACAGGTACCACAAATACTGCATGTTATTTCTGCTTGTCCATGACCACTCAAATGCCAAGCTTGGAAAATACCCTATTTCTTTAGTTGAATTATTGACATCCTCCCAGCCCTGATCCCCTTTTTTAGTCCCAGATGGAAAAATAGCAGAAGTGCCAAACACCTTCCTTGCAGTACCTGCAGGAGCAGCTCAGCACCTTTCTATTCATGGATGAATAAGGTTCCACCTTCACCTGCACCTCAGAGGAGACTGGAGCCCAACCCTGACCAAGCAGAGGCAGAAGGAACAGAGAGATCTGAGATTCTCCCTTTATGAGCCCTGGGAAAGACTCCACAGACACAAAGCTTTCCTTGCTGGCTGCAGGTCAGCCACAGGATACGCAGGATTTTGAGGACATCTGGCTGATCCTCCCCCCATGATCCAACAGCCTGAGAAGGGGAAGGTTGCCTGCCAGCATCTTCCCAGGCCTGAGACGCTGCTGACACAGAGCCAGAGGAGATTTCCACTCCCAAGCAGGAGCAGGTGATCTGCTGAGATGAGTTACAGCAGGACAGCAGCAGCCAAGGGATTCTGGTCTGTCAGAGGGAAAACCATCCAGCAGCCAAACCCTGAGACACAGAGACACCTGCACGTCCCACAGGGGTCTGTGAATGTCCCCCACTCAGTGTCACCCCAGCCCCAGGGACAGCTCTGAGCCCTCACCCTGCTGAGGAGCAGCCACACAGCAGGGGTGACAGGGGGGGATCTGGAATGGCACTTGGATATAGTCAGTGAGCACAAGGAAAGGGAGACAGGGATATGAACACCAGCACCTTGGCCAGCAGGACACTGGCCCTGAGCTCTGGACCTCACCATCCTCAGCTGGGAACCAGCTCCAAACTGGCCAGGGCTGTCCAAGCACCAAGACCTTGCCAGTGCTCCTTCCCTCTTGCCTTTTGGAAGGACATCAGTCCCCATGTCAGACCCTGACCCTCCCATCCCCTGCCAGGGGACCAGAGGTGACACAGCCTCAGCCCCAGGAACATCCCTTTCCCTGTGCAGGGCTCAGGGGCTCTTCCAGAGAGGAGGATGTGGATCCTCTCCATCCTGATGGCTCCAGCAGCAAGGTCACCACCCTGCTTTCTGCTGGGTGGGTTTGGAGCTCCAGCTCAGCATGGACAACCAGCTGTGATGCTCAAAGTTGGGTCCTACAGGGAATGGTACTCACCTCTCTAAACAGGAAATTAATTAAGCAATTAAAGAAAATAAACCAATCATCAATCAAGCAAGTCTCTCAACACCATCACTGGCTGCTCTACAGGTTCAAGCCATGTCCTACCTAAGGAAAAGGAGGATTTAGCACAGAGAGAGCAGCACTCAGAGCCCTTCCAGGCAGCACCTCCTGCTTCCCTCAGCAAAGAGGAGAAACCCCGGGCAAAGCCCCTCCAAGTGCTCTGCTCTGACAGGGCCACACAGGCAGCAGATGTTCCAAGCACACATCTGGCACATCAATGGCCCCCCTTGATCCCTTCTGCATGGACATCACCCATTGATCTCCTCAGCTAAAATGGACTGCAAAACATGACCCAGGCAGGTGTTTCCCTCCCCACTTGGCCTTTTGGCTCTGTTTTAAAGGCAAGGAGAGCCAACAGCAGCTGGAGGTGGTGCCACAGTGGCTCAGCACACCAGGCTGTTTCCAGGAGATCTGGGTGGAAAATGTTGGCCCAACCAGCTCTGTCACTTTGGCCACGGAGGCTCCTCAGCACCAACATCTTCCCATTTATGGACTGGGGCAAAAAACTCCCCAGTCCAACCATCTCCCACTCTGAAGGGTTCTTGAAAGAGTGAAATCCACCCAAAGTAAATCCAAAATAGGATTTAAAATGGAAAGCAAAGCCTGGAGCTCTGCTCTGTAGCTAAATTTGTAGTCAAAAAGGAAGAGCTTTGCCAGATTCTCCAGGTATATGAAATAATCACAATGTGGAAGAGAGAAGAAAGAGCTGAGATTTGGGGAGAATTACTCTTCTCCCAAGTGACAGAGCAAGAGGAAACGGCCTCAGGTTGTGGCAGGAGAAGTTTAGGTTGGATATTAGAAACAATTTCTTCATGGAAAAGGTTGTCCAGCCCTGGCACAGCTGCCCAGGGCAGTGGTGGAGGCCCCATCCCATCCCTGGAGGGATTTAAAAGCCCTGTGGATGTGGCACTTGGGTGACCTTGGCAGTGCTGGGGAATGGTTGGACTCGAAGGTCTCAGAGGGTTTTCCAACCCAAACGATCCTGTGATTGCATGAAACAGAAAATGAGACCAAACCCAAAGAAAAAGGGGCCTCTGAAGGCGAGGTGGGTGCACAGAACAGGGCTGGGGCCACACAAAGGTCTGAAGGTTGGGCTGGCTGACCCCAAGTGTGCCCAGAGGGGGGAGATGCCTCCAGCCCTGCAAACATAAGTCTCATTTATCCTTCCTGGAAAAGTATGGGCAGCTCGAGAGGGGTCTGGTAGGTTTGTGCTATAAAAAGAGAATGGCACAACACAGTCCGAAGGAATTTTCCATTCAGCATTAATTTGTTTCCATTAACACCCAATTCCAGGGCTCACTTTTAGAAGAAAAGCTCTTTTGTTCCAATTTCAGGGGCTGAAAAGGCCAACGAAGGACTGAAAATCCTCCTCCCCAAACACTGGCTTTGCCACATAAAGCTGCCCACAGAAAGGAGCACTATCAGGGATCATATCCTGGGGTTTAAGAGGGTAGGGAAGTCACCTACACGTGGAGTTTGGTCTTCTCCTGCCATAAGTTATTCTGCCATCAATATAGGAAATGCCAGGGAAAAGCAGCAGCCACATGAGCACCTTCAGCAATAAACTGCTTCCATTCTTTGCAGACTTCATTTGCAAAGGATCCTAAAGGTTTGGGGTGGAAGGGACCTCAGAAATCATCTTGTTCCAACCCCCTGCCATGGGCAGGGACACCTCCCACTAGCCCAGGTTGCTCCAAGCCTTGTCCAGCCTGGCCTGGAACCCTTCCAGGGATGGAAAGGGAAAAGCACAATCCCTAACTGGAACAAGGAAGGAAATCCACTAGGAAGAGATTATTAAAGAGATAAAGAGAAAGGTGGCTCTGCCCTTCTTCCCTAAAGACCAACCAAAAAGCAAAGTGAAACAAACGCTGGGGGAGCCCTGTAGGTAAAAAGAGGAATAAAAATCACTTACTGTGTTGCAAAAGGGTTTTTTTGGAGACTTGTCCATGTTTGACAGATGGAACATTGGATATTGTAAACTCTGGCTAGAGTTGATGCAAACTGGGAAATCCAGAACCGACTGCAAATACTGATTTCTGATAAAGATATTTGAACAAGCCAAAGGAAGTTTGACAGAGGAACATGATTTCTGGAGCTGGATTATGCAGCTTCTGTACACAAAATACTCAGCCTGTTTCTAGGTATCACAAACCACTTCCCTTTGGTTTCCTACCCTCTTTCTAAACCCTTTTATGGTGGATTGGAGAGTTTTTCAGCAATTTCCAGCCAAGCTGGTACAAACCTGCCATGCAAGCCCTAATCCTGCAGTCCCACGGGTGCCTTCCCAGCTTGGGTTTCCACACCTGGCTTTGATAGAGGCACAAAGGGGACCTGCACCCCTGCTCCAGTCACCTCTGGAGCAGCCTGGGGCTCTGCAGGTCACAGGGCTGCAGCTGCAGAGCTCTGGGAAGCCTTTCCTGGAGCTTTGGGATGGCCCCAGCACTGCCCTGAGCAGGGTCAGGATCCCAATGGCAACGTCCCACTCACTGTGCTTCAACATCTCCGTGTGTTTTTACTCACCAGGAAGCGAAAGGCCCCAAAACTCAGGACATGAGAGTTTAACAGATGGATGGAAGTGGGCAAAGGATGAAGACTGTGGTGAGGAGGCCCTGGCACAGCTTGGGCAGAGAAGCTGTGGCTGCCCCTGGATCCCTGGAAGTGGCCAAGGACAGGGCTTGGAGCACCCTGGGACAGTGGAAGGTGTCCCTGCCCATGGCAGAGGGGATTGGAACAAGAATATTTCTGAGGTTCCTTCCACCCCAAACCCTTCCATGATTCTGTGACACAGTGAGGTGGGGGAGAAGGGGCAGGAGGGACCACAGGGCCTTGAGCCACAGTTATGGGAAAGCAAACCCACAAAAGGGGTATGGACCATTCTGTCATCACCCATGATCCACCTGGGGGTGTCCTATAGCTGGGACAGGGGCAGAGGGGCAGGGAAACCCATCCCAGGAGACACTGCCAGTGCTGTTTGCAGTGCAGGGAAGGGCAAGCTGCATTTCCAACCCCAGTGATGGCAGCCCAGCTGGGGTGGGGGGCTCTGGGACAGGGAGGAGAAGGGGATGCTCAAACCCCCTCCCAGGCTGAGCCAGGAGGAGCCTGCAGCTCCCCCAGGCTGGGGCAGCAACACTGAGGGCAAAGGGACATTCCCAAAAAACCAAGGGGCACCACCACACTCCCTGCTCCTCTCCCTCCAGCCTGGCAGGTCCCCCATTCGTGCACTGCCCTGCTGCCTTTCCACACAGTCCAAAATCTGCTTTGTTAAAGGTTTTGAGTTGGTTTTTGTCTTTTTTTCTTTTTTTTAATACTATGTTTAAAGTTGTATATTGTTCCAAAGTTTCCTTGTTTCATGTCATTGTTTGTTACTGTGTTTGAAAGTTGGCACATATTTGTTCAATTAAAGATTTATTTGCACTATTTGTTGAATAAAGATTATTCTTGCTAAAAGCTAAATAAAGTTTCATAAAAACTCACACATCCCATAAACAAAATACAATGTCCCTTCCAAAAAAGCGTTGCACAAAACATTTCAAAATCACTCAATTCATTATACAATAAATCCACACACAAAATAACAAGGCCCTGCCAGGATACATAATAAACTCTCATTACAACACTTGCAGAGCGGAGCTTCAAAGCGGGCACACAAAGACCCCACGAAGCCCGCAGGCACCCCCGAGAGCCTCAGCCCCTCTGACAGCACCCCTGGGTGCCCCCAGCCCTGGGGACCGGCCAGAGCCCCCTCCCCTGCCCCAGGCTCACCCCATGGCCATTGGGGGGCTGTCCCCACAGATGTCACTCGTGCCCTGAGCCCCACATAGAGCCCCCCAAGCCATGGGATCCCACAGAAACAGCGCCACGAGAACCCCAAAAGCAGAGCCCCACTCAGCACCCAAACCCCACAGACACATCCAGGGCCCTGCACAGCAATAACCAGGTCAATGAGGGTTATGGTTGTGAGCTGAGAAATAAATCCTTTAAGTTTGTGCTGAAGTTTGGGGCAGAAAGTGCTGCTGCAATACATTTAGGGAAATCCAGCCATGGAAAAGCATCCTTGGGGCAGAAGGTGCTGCTGCAATACATTTAGGGAATTCCAGCCATGGAAAAGCATCCCTGGGGCAGAAGGTGCTGCTGCAATACCCTTAGGGAATTCCAGGCATGGAAAAGCATCCCTGGGGCAGAAGGTGCTGCTGCAATACCCTTAGGGAATTCCAGCCATGGAAAAGCATCCCTGGGGCAGAAGGTGCTGCTGCAATACCCTTAGGGAATTCCAGCCATGGAAAAGCATCCCTGGACCCAGCAACAGCCCTGGGATCGACTTCCAAAGGAAAACAGCAGCCCCACTGGTTTGTTTGCACCTGGGCAATGCCAACACTGAACATGGCAAAGGCACAGGCAGCACCAGCCTTTGGGCACCCCGAAATGGCACAAAAGAGGACAGTGCCACTGCCACCTGCCCTGGTCCCACCAGAACTGGAATCACAGAATATGCTGAGCTGGAAGGAACCCACAAGGATCACCCAGTTTAACTCCTGGCCCTGCCCAGGACACCCCAATAGTCCCACCCTGTGCCCCAGAGCATCATCCAAACCCTCCTGCAGCTCTGGCAGCCTCGGGGCTGTGCCCACTGCCCTGGGGAGCCTGGGCAGTGCCCACCACCCTCTGGGGGAAGAGCCTTTTGCTGAGATCCAACCCAAACCAGCCTCAGGTAAAGCCAAACCCAGGTGACCACGCTGCCAAAGCTGTGCTGCCACACACCATCCCGGCCCCTGAGCCATCTCCAGCCCAGCACACAGAAACACCTGCCTGGGAAAAAATGACACTTCCATTTCCAACTCCAGAATGGCAAAATCCTTCCCCCAACCAGAATGTGGAAGTTGGAGAGGTTTGAGGCTCTTTTTCCCCAGGTTTTCAGTGCCACAAGAGAAGCCCCCAGTGCTGAGGGCTCCTGAAGGGCGATTGCCACGCACCAGCTCTGCTCCCTCTGGCAGAATTCCACAGCTTTATGGCTGCACTTACCCACTCCCCTCTGAGCAGCAGCTGCCCATGTGGCTTTGGATAGTTTGGAGCAGCTACTCGGCAGCACTGCTGGCCAGAAACCCCCGTGCCAGGCGAGGGAAGGGGGGACAGAGTGCCCAAACCGTGCCAGGCTGGGGGAGACAGAGCACCCAGGCTCTGCTGAGCGAGGAAAACTTGGGAATAACGCTGGGAAGAACCTGCTGAGCCAGAGGGATGAGGCTGTGGAACAGCTTTCCAAGAAAAATGGTTGTGGAGCTGGCTCTGCTGCATGAACAGCAAAGTGGAAGCAGCAGAAAAGGGGGATGGAATGAGACCATCACTGAGGCCCCTTCCAACCCAGACCATTCCATGATAACAGAGACAACAGCACTGATTCCCTGTCTCCTGAAAACCAGGGTGCCAACAGACACATTTTCCACCTGGAAAAGCTCCTTTAGTTTATTAAAATCATCTGCTAAAGCTCACACCAGAGGAGGAGGGACGGGGGACAAAGGCAGCAGAAGGACAAAGACCCCTGAAATGGGTCTTGGTGAGAAGATCTGAGGGACTCAAAGGTCACCCCATCCCAAAGCAGGGTTAAAACTCTGCTTGTCCCTGCCATTTCAGGCACATAATCACTTGCATTAGTTGCTAGAGACGCCTCCCTCCCCGTTCTGGTGCATCTCTGGTCTCCCCAGGCAGGGCAGTGTGAACTCATCGTGGTTTCCCAATCCTGACCAGGGGCTCCGTGAGCTACTGGCAATACATTTAATAAGTTATTATGCAAATAAAAACTGGACTCGGCCAAGTGAAATATGCTGGCTCTTCAAGTCCCATCTGCATCACAGCAAGGATCTCAATGAACTTTAAAATACTTATTGTCACCACAATGGGCAATATTATATTCTAGTTTGGATCTGTTCCTTCAGAGCATTAGCTCTCATTTGTAGATATTTTTAGATTTTCCTATCCCACTCCTCATTATGAAACACTGAGCTTCAGATTGATTTATTTCTTAAAAGCAAGTTGCTGTTTTCCCAATAACAGATTTAACAAATTTGTTCCACCTGTTCAGTTATGCCCCCAATGTCTTTTTTGTGGTTTCATTGAAGTTTTTTTTAATCCAAACCTCAAAGACTCCAAACTCAGCATTAAAAGACAAGCTCAGCATCATCACTACCACTCACAATTCAAATGCTGCTCCAAATTACTGCAAGCTTTCATTTGTAAGTCGATACAGACAGCAAGATTATGGAGCTTAATGGCTGTGGGCACAAACACACGCTCTTCCCAGGCCATTCTCCTACTGTAAATGCTACTCCAGTGCAACAGGGACTCGCTGCCTCTTCCTCACCATCCTCCTCCCTCACCTCAGCCAACCTCACCCCCCATTGCAAACAGAGAGCTATTTCAAGAGAAATTGAATAATATTCATTGGAGCCCCTTGAGCCCAGGGGTTTCCATCCCTTTTTTGCACCAGCTGTGGCTGCCCCTGGATCCCTGGGAGTGCCCAAGGCCAGGTTGGACGGGGCTTGGAGCACCCTGGGCTGGTGGAAGGTGTCCCTGCCCATGGCAGGGGGTGGGATGAGATGTTCCCATCTACACCAAATGAACTCCTTCCAAGAACAGCTCACCTGCTTAGACAACCCAATTTTGCATCGCCTTAATTCACAACTGACCATGTAAGGAGCTCAAGTCTTCAAAGGAGGGTTTTCAGCTTTCCCAAATCCTTCCCCAGGAAATCTCTGAGAGGCAGCAGCTCAGCCCAGGGACTCGCTGGTGGTCGTGGGAGGGCACAGGTGTGCACGAGAGGTGGCCAAAGAGCTGGGGGGCATTGATGGGTACAGAGCTCTGCTATGGAGGCACCACAGGGGACAGAGAGCACCGAGATCCTGCGTGAAAGGACCCCAGTCCTTTCAGTCTGGAAACAGGCAACGGCAGCAGAAGCCTGAGAATAACCACAGCATCATTTAAATGGGAGAAACCTTCTGAGACCATCGAGTCCAACCGTTCCCCCAGCACTGCCAAGGCCACCACTGCCCCCAAGTGCACATCTACATGGCTGGACCTCCCTCTGACCACCCAACCCACAACACTGCCATCATCCCCACCCAAGGCTCAACCCAACACTCCTTGACTTCCTTCAACACAATACTGGAAGATGCAGCAAAGTCCAACCTGTCTCTGAAGCCTCCTGACCCACAAAGCCCAGCTCTGCTGACCTGCAGATGCAGCAACCATGTTTTTTCTTCCCCATGGACAACAAACCTGGCATATCATGTTGGAAAAACCCTAAACAGACAAAAAGGCCAAACTCAGCCCAAACCAACCACCCATTCATTATCTCCAAAACGAGCAGCACAATTCACTGCACCTAAAGCTGAGCACTGGGCATGACCCTTCATTCTTCTGCAGCTCAGGCTGTCACACATCTCCACTGGCTTCCAGTCAACCTACATCACTAGAGCTCCCTAAATCACTCGTATTACAGTGTCAAAGCCATCTCTACACCAAGCCCAGCTGAATCAAACCACCTAAAAGCCACCACAGCAGCAGCCACCGGGGACACAGGACCAACAGGGCATCACGTAGAGCATGGACAATCTCTCCCATCTCTAAACCGCTGGTAACCGCCATAAATTTCCCCTAAAAAGCCCAAGATCTTCAAACCCAGAGAACCAGCCTTAACAAACCCCCCATCCAAGCAGTGGCCCTGGGTTTTGTCACTGCTGTTCCATCGCAGGCGCCCGACAGGCTGACACGAGAGCCCCCAGGAGCCCCGACCAAAGGAACCCCCCATTCCTCTCACTGTCAGAGCTCTCCTCAAAGCACAGGGAGCCGTGCTGTTCCCCCACAGCCACCCTCTGTCCCAGCATTTCAGCAGGGTCCATTTTGGGGTAGAAGTTAAACTAAAGAGGAGGGAAGGCAAGTTTCTGGCAGAGCAATAACTCCGGCCCCGTTCTGGGAACGTAAGGCAGATTTCATGGGGAGATGTCAGCCCCTCACACTTCGTGCAGTGTCATTTGCCCTTCAGCGAGAAGAAAGGCATGTAAGCAACACAAACCAAACTCAAATTTCCCCATTGCGAAGCGTTTCTGCCAGGAATCACAATCCCAGTGTCATGTTTCTTATGCCCTTCCTTGTACAATAACCCTCAAAGGCCACACTTCCAAAGTTTTATTGCTTGGAATTTCACATGCCAGAGGTCACAGAGCATCCCAGACACCCTCTGGACCAGCTCCATTTGAGCATCACACCAAATCACACTGAAATCAAGGGGAGCAGCTGGATCAGGACCACCATCACCACTTTATACCCTGAAATAACCTATTGTTCCTGATTTTTCAGATCAGAGTGTCCCTAATTCTCACAAACACAGTTTGGCTTAATTCTCCAAACACACACAACGACCAGAACAGAGGGGATGGTGAATGAGCACAAGGCACAGCACCCTGACCCTCCCAGGAACATTTATTGCTGTTTAATAACATTTAAGACCAATTCCAGACCCAGCCCAAGGCGAAGCCCCCTGTTGGGGGCTGAAATGGCTTTTGGGGTCACAGGAAAGGCTGCACAAGTTACTCCCCTCCAGCCCTTCCAAACCCAACTTCCACTGCCCAAATCAAATGGTTTCCTTTAGCTGTTCTTAAACCTCCTCCAAGAGCCCCACAGACTGAAGTTAAAAAGCATCACGCAACAAACTTCCAATTCCAGTATTTTTAAAACTTCGTTTCATGCACTATCTCACCACACTTGGCCTCGCTCCAATTAACCACTAAATGCCAAACAAAGAGCAAAAAATCATTTGTTATCTCGAAGCTGCATCTGCTGACAAACCCTGCAGTTGTTTTTTGTCGCTATTGTTCTCCAGGTTTGGGCTTTTTGAGTGCTTAATGATAACAAAATCGTTAGGTAAATATGTCAGGAGACCTTCCCTGTCAGCCGTAGCCTCGGGCTGCCATTTCTGTTCACAGACATAAAAATTCTTGCTATTTGCCAGATTTCAGATACAAACTTGGATCCCCTGGAAGATACCTGGCTGCTCTTGTGCACCAGCAGCAGGAATATTTAACCTCTTCAGTGCCAGCTCCTGACACAGCTCGGAGCCACAGGGACCTTCCCTGGGGACTGAACAAAGGGGACTGCCCCAACCACCCCTGTTGTAAATTGGGTCTTCAGCATCTTCAAACATGGAAAAAATGGGTTTGAGACCCAAAAGCAGAGAAGCTCCCGGTCAATGAGGTGGAGGGACACACCAGCCCAGAGGTTTCTGGAGTTTTTCCCCTGAGTCCACCTGCAAGCACCTGCACACAACTGGGCTCAGAAAGTCTTCTTTAGAACCAGCTGGTGCATATTTCAGCCCAAATCCCACCTTGGTCAAATATTGAGGTACCAGAGGAGAAGAATTTGAGTTATTCTCAGCTTAATGAGACACACAGCCCTCATCTCAGCAATGCAATTGCAAAGGGATCCAGCAGCCCCCATGGGAGATGCTGCTGTCAGGAGAGGGAGGGGAGGATGGAGGGAAGGGAACGGGAAGCATCACTAAGGCACTGAGAACCCTCAAATTCCATATCCCTTCCAAATAGCCCAGCTCTTCTGCAAAGCAGCAGCTTAGGGAGGAAAGAGTTGACAGCTCTTTGCTGTATCCAGCGTCATCCTCCTTGGCAAATCCAGGCTGTTGTTGGAAACACACGCCAGACACTCGATGGGCCGAGCTGAGCCTGCAGGAGCAACACTTTGGACTTAACACTTGAAGATCTCAACTCCCCCGAGCTCGTCCTGCATCCCTACCAGGCTGGCACACGAGGAATGGTCCCAGCACTGACACAGCCCACGGATTGCTGAGCCCTGTGGCCTCACTCAGGGGTGGGAATGATGTGCCATGCATGAGTGCTTGGAGTGGGATCCTGCTTTTATCAGGGAAGTGCTGCTCTCCCCTTGGAGCGTGCACCACCAGCTGGGAATTCACAGAATTCCCAACCAGGGTGATGCCAAGGTACCAGGGGGCAGCTGTAGAGCCCAGTCTGGCTCCCAGCCCCCTTGGCACAGTGGTATAGAGATTTAGGGCTCCCCTGCTCCACCTGCTGCTAGTACTGAGCCCAAAATGAGGATCTTAAAGCCCAATTCATTCCACCTCTCTGCCATGGGCAGGGACACCCTCCACTACCCCAGGTTGCTCCAAGCCCTGTCCAGCCTGGCCTTGGACACTTCCAGGGATCCNGGTGGAGGGACACACCAGCCCAGAGGTTTCTGGAGTTTTTCCCCTGAGTCCACCTGCAAGCACCTGCACACAACTGGGCTCAGAAAGTCTTCTTTAGAACCAGCTGGTGCATATTTCAGCCCAAATCCCACCTTGGTCAAATATTGAGGTACCAGAGGAGAAGAATTTGAGTTATTCTCAGCTTAATGAGACACACAGCCCTCATCTCAGCAATGCAATTGCAAAGGGATCCAGCAGCCCCCATGGGAGATGCTGCTGTCAGGAGAGGGAGGGGAGGATGGAGGGAAGGGAACGGGAAGCATCACTAAGGCACTGAGAACCCTCAAATTCCATATCCCTTCCAAATAGCCCAGCTCTTCTGCAAAGCAGCAGCTTAGGGAGGAAAGAGTTGACAGCTCTTTGCTGTATCCAGCGTCATCCTCCTTGGCAAATCCAGGCTGTTGTTGGAAACACACGCCAGACACTCGATGGGCCGAGCTGAGCCTGCAGGAGCAACACTTTGGACTTAACACTTGAAGATCTCAACTCCCCCGAGCTCGTCCTGCATCCCTACCAGGCTGGCACACGAGGAATGGTCCCAGCACTGACACAGCCCACGGATTGCTGAGCCCTGTGGCCTCACTCAGGGGTGGGAATGATGTGCCATGCATGAGTGCTTGGAGTGGGATCCTGCTTTTATCAGGGAAGTGCTGCTCTCCCCTTGGAGCGTGCACCACCAGCTGGGAATTCACAGAATTCCCAACCAGGGTGATGCCAAGGTACCAGGGGGCAGCTGTAGAGCCCAGTCTGGCTCCCAGCCCCCTTGGCACAGTGGTATAGAGATTTAGGGCTCCCCTGCTCCACCTGCTGCTAGTACTGAGCCCAAAATGAGGATCTTAAAGCCCAATTCATTCCACCTCTCTGCCATGGGCAGGGACACCCTCCACTACCCCAGGTTGCTCCAAGCCCTGTCCAGCCTGGCCTTGGACACTTCCAGGGATCCAGGGGCAGCCACAGCTTCTCTGGGCACCTGTGCCAGGGCCTGCCCACCCTCCCAGGGAACAATTTCCATCATCACCTCTTGTCCTGCCACACCACGCTCTGAGCAGACCAGGAATCCACGCATGAGCTGCATCCTGAGCCAAACCAACTCTTGTCAACACCAGGAGAAAACTCCAAGTTGGCCGTAAAAATATTGTTCAATACAAGATTTACTAATCCCTTAAAAATGACAATTAACACCTTTAAACTTTGCCTTCCACACCACCATAGAAAAGGTCTCCTTTTGACCTCAAAAGCCTCCCCCAATTTCCTCCAAGAGCACATGGCAGTAACTCCTGCTGGGCTCCCCTTGCCCTGGGATGGGATCACCTCCTTCCCAGCAAGAGTTAACACCCCAGCCTCAGCAAGCACCAACAAGCCCCTCCACAGCCCCAAGGCAGCCAACTACTCCTTGAGTTCATTATCACTAAAAAGATACAAACAGCTGCACTAGAAAACCCAACTATTTTCTTCACGGGTTTTCACCCTGCTCTCTCTCGATGTACCTCATCAGCTGCATGTCCAGTAATCCCCAGTTTGAGCCAATTTTTCTGCCACAGGGGATGTTTTATGGGAAAACGTGAGAATTCAAGCTTTCCAGGCAGAGCTGCTACCCCGGGAACAGCAGCAACTGCACTGACAAATTAAAATAAACCCCTCATTTTGGAGTCTGAACTGTCTCATTCTCTCAGCATCAAGTCAGGCTGGCAGCACTTCGAGCTGCCAGCTTTAAATGCTTTATCCTATTTTCTTATCCCATGGGGAAATTAAAGTGCTGGTAAAGGGTAGCAGTAGCTCAGCAAGTTGTTTGCAAAGCTGAAGGAAATAATTGCTCCAAAATGATTTCCTGGATTAATTTCACCGAGCCCAGCACGTGGAGAAGACTGGAAGGATCACACAAGTCTGTTTAGGCCATTAGTGCCTGTCCCACACCGTGTCCCCATCCTCACACTTCAGGGATCAGGAAATAAAAGGAAGAATTCTAAGATTTATTTCTTTTTGGAAAATAGAAATATTACAATGATAAGCAAAGATTTTAATTTGATTTTTTCCCCCTGCTGCACAGGGCACACTGGTCTTCTCACCCCTTTGGGAAGGAATGCCAACATCAGTCAATTAAAATAAGAAATGGAAAAGGGAGAAGAGACAACAGGGAAGTTGTCCAGAGAAGCTGTGGCTGCCCCTGGATCCCTGGGAGTGTCCAAGGGCAGGTTGGACGGGGCTTGGAGCAGCCTGGGATAGTGGAAGGTGTCCCTGCCCATAGCAGGAGTTGGGATGAGATGGGATTTAAGGTCCTTGCAACGCAAACATTCCATGATTCTGTGGTTAAGCAGCACGATGAGGTTTGTGCAGGACCACAGCCCGACACAGCATCTCCCCAGCTCTCCCAGCCTCACATAATTTACAATCACAGAGCCAGTACCTGCTCGAGGTGGATTTTCCTTCCAGTGCCGGCTTAATCAACATCCTCACTGCCTCCCTCTCCACGGGGCTTTGTGCTCAGGAGAGGCTGAAAGGCCAGAGGTGCCAGGAATTGCAAAGAGGGATTAAAGGACAAAGGCAGCACTGCAGGGACAGCCCCCAAGTGCCCCGGGATGGGATTTAACCTGCTGTGTCACCGCTCTGGGACAGCAGGCACTGCCAAGGAGGGGAAACAGCAGAGACAGGGAGGGTCTGACATCCCAAAGGATGTGTCTGCATCCCCTCTGTGGCTGTGCCAGCCAAGTCTGGACCAAGCCCAGGGCAGCTCCAGCAGGAGGGAGAGCCTTCCCCAGCCCTCTCCTCTTCCTCCTCCTCCTGGAAGCAGCTCCCAGTCCTTGTGTCCATGTCCTGCTGCAACACACAGTGACCACAGCACAACAGAGCCCTGAGCAGCACAACACAGCCCTGGCTGTGCCAGCAATGCCAGTGAGAAACATCCACCATGGCAGAGCCATGCAATGTCACATCACACAACACCCACCATGGCAAAGCCACCACGGCAAAGCCACACAGTTCAACCCCACACCATGCAATGACACCTGGCTCTGATGGGCCCCCCCAGCACAGCAAATTCTAGGATTCTGTGTCATGTAACACATCCCCACACCATAAAACACCTGCCATGGCAAGGCCATGCACCACACAACCCCACACCACACAATGCACTCCCACATCATCCAGAGCCATGCAACAAAACCCCATGACACACAACCCCAGGCCCCGCAGTGCCCTCCACTGCAAAGTCAGGCAGTGCAAAGTCAGGCAATACAACTCCATGACATGCCATTGGAAACAACACTCACCACTGGAAAGTCACACAACCCAATGCCCACGGTTGTTTGCCCACACTTCTCCCAACACGTTCAAGAGGAGGCACATGCTGGTGCCAGGGTCCATCACTGCGGGGTTCCTCCTCACTCTGTGCAGCCCCACATCCCCTCCAACCACGGGCAGAGCCATCCCCGAGGAGCTGAGGTGAACCCTGGCACTCCCCATTTGGAAGCAGTTCCAGCCCTGGCACCCCATCAGTTCGATCCAGCCTCGTTAGGACTTTGCACTTGGAACAGCATTTCATTTGGCCTTATGGAAAGAGCTCGTTTCCACAGGCACCCATCTGGGAGTGATTATTGCTGGTGTAGGAGCATCCAGGCCCGACTGGCATCGGCACCATTAGCACACAAACCCCAGAGTTTAACAAGAGAGCACTTCCCACTGCAACCACCCCATAAAGGCACTTAACTACGTTAAAATTGCATCCAAATCTCCCTGTAATTCCAGGCTTGTGCACAACGGATCCTGACAGATTGCACCTCTCCAGGGACACACCACTCATGTGCTGCACCGAGTTTACTCAGTGTTTTACACCCCCCAAGCCCCCTCAGCCTCTCCCAGACTGGTTACCTTCTGCAGCCAGACACCTCTAAAAATAACATCCTCCTGAAGTGTTGAAAGATATTAAAATATAAAGCCATTAACATATAATAAGACTGGAATGAGAGCTCCGCATGCTCTGAAGCTCTCAGGGTTTGGCTTCCAGTCAAGAAAAATATATTGGATTAGTATGAGAGCAAAATTAGGCTGGTGTGCAGTTTAATTAGCATTACAAGACACTACATGTGTATGGGAGAGCAGAGAAGATTTATGTTATTGTGCGGTAAGAAAAATAATGTTAAAAGGTTAGAATAATATGGGTTTGATACAGTGCTATGTACTCTGGGGTTAAGGGAAAGATAACTCTGGAATGCCACTGAGTGTTCTTAAAACCCCAGGTTTGAGGGTTTGCCAGTGAACTCCTCGAAAAATGGGGGAAAACCCCTCCAATTGGGTCACGGGTCAATCAAACACTTACTCTGGCAGCTACAACATTCGCTGCCAAGGAGCTCAATAAATGCTGCTAAAACATCCTGGTCCTCACACAGAGTCACAGTATTGGTGCTTCACGAAATGAGCAGAAAATAGAAATAAAGAAAACACAGCTCAGCAGTGGAAGGGATGATGGGGAGAGCTGGAAGGAGCCTGGGAGGGAAGGAAGCCCCGTGCCCTGACTGTGCTCCCTGCTGCTGTGGGGCTATTCCTCTGGGAATCACATTTCTCTGTTTCCCACAAGCCATCAGCATCCCCACTCTCCTCCATGGGCTGCAGCCTGTCCTCTCCTTCCTGAGGATTCATGTCACCTGTGTCCCCACTGGCCACAGCTCACACCTCCCTGCACTCCCCAGGCCAATAAACCCCCTGATGGTGACAGAAACTTTAAGACAGCAGTTGAAATTTATATTTCATGTTTTCCAACTGCTTCCTTTCTCCCAGAGGAGAGGTTTTTCTTTATTTACCTCCTCACCACTCTGGAGGTGTCCCCAATGAGGCACCCACACAGCACCATAATATGGGAATAAGGATGCTGGGAGGGTCCTGATCAATTGAAGATGTTCCTGCCCATGGCACAGGGCTTGGACTCCATTGCCTTGAAAGGTCCCTTCTATCCCAAATCATTTCATGATTCTACAATGCCCAGGGACCAGCCAGGCTCCCCACAGAGCCAAAGCAGTCGGTTTCTCCTCACAGCAGGAATTAACCCCACACCACACACAGGGATGCACCTCTCCCCCTCTTTAATTTCCCTGTGGAGCCATTGCCATGCTCCTGCCACTCTGGACCATTTGAAAAGGAGGAGTGATGGATTCATGCCACAGTTTGCATGGAATATTCACAAGCACAGTAGCAGGAATATGTTTTCTATCTGCCATCAGGCAGCCCCCAGACCTCGGGCAGCCTCAGGAAGGTCTGCTGAGGACAGGCACTCTGGAGATGTGAACAAAGGCAACCAGAGCCCAGCATTAACCAGACAGAGCTCTATGGGATCCCTTATTGCCCTGGGAGAGCCTCCTCCAGCTACAACCAGGACCACAACGTGGAATTTGAGAGAAAACCCACCAGGAAGCACATCCCAAATCACCATCTTTCTTCTGCACAGATCCAGCATTTCCATAACCTGGGATCAGACCTGTGAAATCCCAACACGTGTGTCCTCAGCAGGTATTTAAATGCCTGAGCAGGAGGATGCTGTGCCAAGGCCGCTTCCAGAGGAGGCTGGTGCTGAAGAAGTGTTTGCATCGTGCTGATGCGAGTGCTACTCAAAAGTGGGGACATCCCTGGCTAAGAAGGTGAGAAGCAGAGACAGGAACAGACACCCTGGCACGGCCGAAAGTGAACGAGGGGAACAGAACTGCTGCTCAGCACATTTTTTTGGATGACTCAGCACCCCCTTCCCCCTCCCCCCAGCCACAAGCGCCTCTACAATTAGTTTGATCCGACAGAACTGATGGTATTTGGTCCTGTTCCAGAGACAGCCTTTGGCAGCTCTTCCACCCATCTTGGGACACTCTCAGGGCACGCGCTTCGCTTGGCACTGCCCAGAAAACAAGTCTTGGCAGAAATGGGGCACAACATGCATTTGGTTGAAGAAAAAGCGCAGGAACAATGCTCTGCCCAGCTCAGACGCTACAGAGATGATTTTTTGACAGCAAAATACAATTTAATTCAGGCAGAGATATTCCAAAGGGCAGCAGGCAGTGCCCTGCTGTGGATGCCCGTGAGCAGTGCCACGAGCAAAGCGCTCGACAGGATCCCTCTCCCGTCCCACAGCACACTCACACGAAGGGATTATTTGGATTTTATACCACCAGCCAAGGCTGAGGGCAGCGACACTCCCCACACCCGCAGTCACACCTCAGAGCACTTGAAGAGCTGATGAATTAAAGCAGCACTAACAAACCTCTCATCTCGCAGCCAACACAGTGATGCAACAGCCGGCGGGTTCTGGGACAAAGATGTGGACTACAATGCCTCACCCTCTGCCACAAAACACTGCCCTTGGATCCTAAATGAGTTACATATTTGGATACCCTGGAAGATGGGGAAGTGGGGCCTTATCGAGCTGCCAAATCTCACTCCTGTCATGAGGTCATTTCTGGCACGTGGCCAGGTGAGATTTCAGCCAAAATCTCGGTGCTGACCATCACTCCCCATCCTTCCCCCCGCAGGTCAGGAAGGCGGAGGAAAATAGACTAATTGAAAAATAAAGAAAATAAGGGTCAGGAAGAACAGCAGCTTTTGTTTTTAAAGCAGCCTGTACAATCACAACACACGAAGTCATTGCTTGGCCTCCCCACTGACAACACTTCTTCACGCAGCTGAAGGACAGGAGGGCTCAGAGCACCACTGTCTTTGGGATGTCAGGTCCCCCCCAACACACCCCAGCTCTGACTGTGGCCCCCAGCAGGGGAATGGCACTGACCAGACCTCCTGACTTCATTATTTATTCATTATTTAGTCATTTTGGCTTTGTTTCTGCAAGCATTACATGCACAGGACCACACTTTGGGTTTACCAGCAGCACAGCCTGGCAACCCCACATGTACCCCGAGGCTTGACGATAACTTCCTAAATAAAGCTGTTTGCAAACACCTCGTTTCTTTGCTGACAGGATGCACTCACAACACCCCGGGACACGGAAAGGGGTTGTTTTTAGCCGCACATCAACTCCAGTAAATGGCAAGGCTGAAAACCTCGCACGAGATGGGTGAGCAGCGCTGCTACAAACCCCATTAATCACAGTTGTCACGGCAGTTCCCGAGCCGGGCAGGGAGGTGCCAATAAAGGAGAAGGACATTCAGCCTTCCCCATGTCCCCACGAGCAGGAAACTTTCTCTCACAACCCACTGCTTCCATACGTCCCAAAGAGTTTTTCCTCTTAAGCCTGACAGGCCAGATGTAAAAGAAAGAAATAAATAATTAGCGTTACCTTATCTGGAGTCCGTCAGCTGTGCAGAGCAACGCTTGGAGCTCCGCATGCATCCCGAGACAAATTACCTAAAGCTGTAATTTATGAGCGCCTCAAGTATTTGCCCTGGTATTTCATTATACACTCGCTGCGAAGAAGAGCTCTAAAACCTAAACAGATCCAGCACGATAACATGAAAGGCTATTCCGAGGCAGCCCAAGAATCCCGGCACGACCCGGAGCCGCTCCCGTTCCCTCCGTGCTGGCACTGCCGGAGCGGAGAAGGGAGAACCGGGATTGCTGCCCCAAAGGTTCGGGCACCCTGCAGCATCCCGGGATTCCTGGCAGGGATTGCTGCCCCAAAGGTTCGGGCACCCTGCAGCATCCCGGGATTCCTGGCAGGGATTGCTGCCCCAAAGGTTCGGGCTCCCCGCAGCATCCCGGGATTCCTGACAGCGCTGCCCCAAAGGCTCGGGCTCCCTTCGGCATCCCAGGATTGCCGCCCCAAAGGCTCTGGTACCCTGCGGCATCCCGGGATTCCTGGCAGGGATTGCTGCTCCAAAGACTCGGGCTCCCTGCATTATCCCGGGATTCCTGACCGGGATTGCTGCCCCAAAGGCTCGGGCTCCCCGCAGCATCCCGGGATTGCTGCCCCAAAAGCTCGGGCTCCCCGCCGCCCCCCGGGATTGCTGCCCCAAAGGCTCGGGCTCCCCGCAGCATCCCGGGATTGCTGCCCCAAAGGCTCGGGCTCCCCGCAGCATCCCGGGATTGCTGCCCCAAAGGCTCGGGCTCCCCGCAGCATCCCGGGATTGCTGCCCCAAAGGCTCGGGCTCCCCGCAGCATCCCGGGATTGCTGCCCCAAAGGCTCGGGCTCCCCGCAGCATCCCGGGATTCCTGGCCGGGATGGGCAGGCTCCGGCCGGCCAGGGTAGCAGAGCAGCTGCCAAGGGGCAGGAAAAGCTCCCAAACTCGCCGCTTTATCACAGCTATTTTCGTCCTTCCCTCCACACGCTGATAACCAGCAAGGCGAGCCCGGCCGGACTGCCAGGGTTTGGTGCGTCCCCCCGAAACCCCGCTGGGACCCCCGCGGCAAAAACACCCGGCACCTCCGGGGGGCTCAAAGGGGAGGAAACTCCTTCCTCCAGCTCGCCCCGCTCGCAGCGAGGTTTCGCGGCTGGAAAAAATGAGCTAAGTTTGCGAGCGGGGGCCCCGGCTCTGCTGCGGCTGTCGGGACAGCGCCGTGGGGTCGGGACAGCCGTGGGGACAGCGGGGACACGGGTGGCAGCCCGTCCCGCTGCAGGGGGACACGGCGGCATCACCGGTAGGGCGGTGCTCCCGGGATGGGATGGCAGGAGCGAACCCCGCGGGATACGGAGGGTGTGCGGGGCCGGGCGGAGCCGGGGCTATCGGGGGACTGAGCGGGGCTGTCGCGACAGGGAAGCAGCAGGTGGAGCGGCCCCGTCCCGGCGAGGGACCCCGCGCTGCCGACCCGCACCCTGGGACTGTCCCCCCGCAGCTCGGGGCTAACCCCGCACCCTCGGGGGGCTCTGTCCCCCGCACCCGTCCCCGCACCCCGGGGCTCTGTGCCCCGCGCCCCCGGGACTAACCCCGCACCCCGCAGCTCTCCCCGC
>WBMV01001927.1:448628-482857 GCA_013396655.1 Campylorhamphus procurvoides | reverse complement strand
AGTGCATCTGTGATGTGAGCGGACCCGGACTCGTTCCCGCTCTCAGTCCCGATCCTGATCCTGATACAGGTGGACCTAATCCCAATCCCAGTCCTGATCCCATTCCCAGTTCCGATCTCCATCTGGTGCGGGCGGACGCGGTCCCGATCCCAGTCCTGATCCCAATCCCCGTCCCAGTCCCGATCCCACTCCTGATTCCGATTCCAGTCCTGATTCCGATTCCAGTCCCGGCCCTGATCCCAATCCTATCCCAGTCCCGATCCCAGTCCTGATTCCAATCCCACTCCTGATTCCGATCCCAATCCCAGTCCCCATCCCGATGCGGGCTGTCCCAGTAACAATCCCTCTCCCGGTCCCGTCTCCCCCGTCGGTCCGTGCAGGATTCCCGACCGCAGATCCCAAATCCCCGGCAGTGCCCTGGGGGTTTTGGGGTCACCGTCGGCACCTTCTGCAGCTGCCCCATTGTTCATTCCGGGATCTGCTGGGATATGAGGGGGAGGAGGGAACCAGCAGAGCCCCGGGGTCACTGGGACAGCTGTAGGGACACAGCGGGACCCCAAAAGGAGCCTTTGCACCAAGGCGAGCAGAGGGTTTATAGGAAGCAACGCAGCAAAATGAGTCTGCAAAGCCTTTGCAGGTTCTATCACCAATCACAGGGTTTAATTGATAACGAGATAGATAATGAGATTCATGAGGTGCTGTGTGATGCTCACCTGCAAGGAAATTGGGATACGGCATTAGAAATCACCTGAGCAAATCAGGGAGGTGCCTGGAGAAAACAGAATGTGATTTGGGAAAACGAGAGGAAAAAAAGCGTGGAATAAGGTGCTAATGGTGGGAGGGGGAGGCAGGAGGGGGCACTGCTGAGGAGGATCCCAGCTGGTTTTAGAGGATCCAATAAAGCAGAGCAGGACAGCTGGGAAAGGAAGGGCTGCGAAGGGATGTCAGAGCCACCACCAGGTCTCCAGGGAGGGTCCCCACACCAAGGATTGCCACCAGCACACTCCTGTGATCCCCTGGGTGGGCTCGGAGAGCAGGGTGGTCCCACTCAGGTCTGTGTTCCCACCATCCCAGAGACAGGGTGAGTGTCCCACAAAGCTGTCCTTTCCAGGAAAGCCCCTTCCAAGTCCTGGAGCGCATCGTCTGGGAATTTGTGGGGTCTTCATCACGCAGATCACAGCCAGGAGGGGTCCTCTGTCCTGCCTTTGGGGAGGAGGATGACCTTTTCCAGCCCTTCCCATCCTTGTTTTCCTGCAGTAGGGCTTTTCCTTCAAGCTCTGCGTTATAGACATGAAATTACATGAGAGTCTCTGGTTTTGTTTAAGAAAGAAATGTTTCCCTAATATTTGTGAAGAAAAAAAACATTGAGCACTGCCAACCCCAACAACTGAGGAGCAAAAAGCAAACAAACACAAATGAACCCTGTGTTCAATGCTCTGTAATTATTTTAGGAACGTTCATAATTATTGGAGTGTTTAGTGCTGTTACTGGTTTTCATAGAATCACAGAATATCCTGGGTTGGAAGGGACCCACAAGGATCATTGAAGTCCCACTGCTCCACCACCAAAATCCTGGTTTTCCAGGTCAAAATCCCAATCCAACCATATATTGATTTACCCAGACTTGCAGCGGTCTCTTTCATTTTAAAGAGTCATTTCTGTTACTTTTAAGGAGAATTTTAGGGGTCAAGTCACCCCTGTGGACAGACATGAGCTCACCATTCCTGCCTGGATCTCACCAAGGACATTGGCCAAATCCTCAAACTGAGGGATTTGTGCCCCCTAGAGCAGATCCTCCAGCATCCCCATAATTAAAAAAGAGTCCCATTTGATGCTGTAATTAATATATAATTAATGTGTGTCATTCCAGGCCTGAGAGCCCCACAGTCAGTGGTTCCAGTGGTTCTCTGGGGTTTTATTTCACTTCTCTTGCTCTGAACATTCATCCCCCTTTTGGTGCCATCCCTGATTAACCCTGTTACGTGGATGAAGAACCTCCAGGTTTGTCTTCCACGGCCCAAACTCATCACCCCAAGGAGTCCTGGTCCAGGAGAGGCAGGAATCAGAGGATGGGGACAATGCAGAAGTGACAGGGATTTGTGATGCTCTGAATGGGAAAACCAAGAACAGCCACGAGGGTCCTCAGGAGGGTGGGCAGAGACTGAGGAGAACACTCAGAGGACACGTCTGGAATGACTTTTTCTCTCGATGTTTTTGTCCCAGCATCACCTTCACATCCCAGCAGGATTTAACCAAAGGTGGGAGGAACCTGCTGTGGCTTAGGAGATCTCCCTTCCCTTCCCTTCCCTTCCCTTCCCTCCCCTCTGGAATGGGCACAGCTCTGCACAGCACAGGGCACTCCATGGCAGGTGCCAGTTCCCTTTCCCATGAGAATTCCACACGCCAGGGAATCTCTTACAGGGATGTTGTGGAGCAGATTTGAGCCCATTCCCCGTTTACATTTTGGCAACAGCTGCAATTTCTGCAGCAGCAACGGAGTCGATTTTAACATGTGTGACCTAAAAGCTTTGGAATTCCTGACTTTCCTTTGAGGAAAGCTCCGCTGAGCTGCAGGAAAATCATCCCTGACTCTCTCAGTGGTGTCAGCAACACTGTGAATACAATAAAGCCTCCTGAAACTCCAAGTCCTGGCGTGCCGACAGCGCATCCGCAGGCGTTTACAAGCCCTTAGGATGGAGGATCCTGCTTTTATGGAGCCTCCACACGGCCCTCCAATTACAATTCCTTTTCCTCACCGACATCCAACATGTTCCATACGATCTGCTTTGCTCAAGACTGTTTTTACAGTAACCATGAGCTCTGCCTGTGCAGGAAAGGTCTGTTTGTGTCCAGCTGCTTCCACAGGGGCATGGATTGAGCAACATGTTCATGTTACAAGAGCAGGATGTCCTAAGGGATGGTGTTCATGGGATGGCTCCTTCCTGACTCTGTGCCCTTCCAAGATTTCCCCTCTCTCCGGCCATCACTGGCTTTGATCATTCTCTGATCCCTCGTGTTTTACTCTGTGAATTCCTGTAACATTTCGGTGCCCAGAGAAGCTGTGGCAGCCCCATCCCTGGAATTGTCCAACGCCAAACTGGATGGGGCTTGGAGCAACCCAGTGGAAGGTGGGGAGGTGTTCGTGCCCATGGCAGGAGGTGGCACCAGGTGGGCTTTTCACAGGGAGCAAAAAAACCAGTCTATTGACTCTTCCTGTGCTTATTTTCGTGTTTTCCCCCTCAGATTCTGACTTCTAAGAACCAGCAGCAGGGTGACATCTCCCTCTCCTGCCCAGACAAGCCTTTGCTCTGTTTTGGAGGACGTTTTGGAGGATGATGGAGGCCTGACCAGTCAGGCAGCTCTGCTGTCCCATCCCAGAGCACAGGGGAGGAGGTGGAGCCCAAGCTCAGCCTAAACACAGCTTCTTCTAGAGGGGGCGAGGAAGACGTTGCTGTTGGTTCTGTTGTATGTTTATTTATATGTTATTTGCTCTAATGAAAACCAAATGTTCGGAATCTATTCAGTTCTTCAAACTTTTATAGACTCATTGTCTTTATTTTCGACTGAGCAGCCGTCCCTGCTCAGGGACACGGGAAGGGCCGTCGGTGACCGGCTCAGCTGGGCTCTTACTCATCCTGGCTGCAACAAGGAGATTCCACCCCATGTTATACAACAGCTCTGGTGCTTCGGCCTCCTGTCCCAGCCATTGTCCTGGGGCTGCTTGGGGATGAGCTGGGGCCAGGGACAGGGGACATGGGACACGAGCTGAGCCTCGAGGGGCAGAGGGGACACGGGAGGGACAGCCCTGAGAGAGCCCAGAGCCTGCTCTGCACCTCAGAGTGGGGCAGCTCCTCACCCAAGGGCAGGGAGGAAGGAGGAGGAGGAGGGGGGAGCTGCACCCTAACACTGAGCCCAACCAGGGGCCATGGGGAGGGGGTTCCTCTTCCCCACCCCTTGGCAGGGGTTTCTCCAGGCTCCAGCATTCCCAGTTCCCATGGTGATGTTGGGTCTGAGGTTGGACTCAGTGATCCCAAAGGTCTTTGCTGGGATTCTCCTGGGCTGCTTTTTGGGGAGCACAGCTCTGGATTCACTGCTCCTTAGGGGAAAGGTGCCATCCCACACAGCCACATTCTATCCACATCAGAGAGCCCCAAACCAGCCCTGTCCCCACCTAACCCAAACTGTGACTGCCCTCACAGCACAAGGGCCTGGCAACTGCTTTGCCCACACCCTTAGACCTTCTTCCAGTGCTTAAAGGGGCTCCAGGAGACCTGGAGAGAAACTTTGGACAAGGGGGAATGGCTTCCCACTGCCAGAGGGCAGGGCTGCATTGCACTGGCACCAAATTTTGGGCACAGGAAACTGGAACCCCAATTTCAGGACTGCTGTGTCCTCTCCAGCCAGAGGGAATTCTGAAAGGAGAGGTCCTGGAAATCCCCTGCCCAAGTTTGTGGCACATGTCCCTGTTTCAGCCTCCTTGGCTTCTGCTTCTCTCTCTTTAGAGATTTATATTCCATGGATAACAATTTGAGGTCATTTGGGCTGTGCATTAACAGAGACAAATATAAACCAGCCAAAATCCTCTGGAGGTGGAGCAGGGCCACAGCTTGAGCCCCACTGTAGAATCATGGAATGGTTTGGGTTGGGAGGACCTTAAAGCCCATCTTATTCCCATCCCCTGCCATGGGCAGGGACACCTTCCACTATCCCAGGGTGCTCCAAGCCCCATCCAGCCTGGCCTTGGACACTTCCAGGGATCCAGGGGCAGCCACAGCTTCTCTGGGCACCCTGTGCCAGGGCCTGCCCACCCTCCCAGCCAGGAATCCCTTCCCAATATCCCATCTCACCCTGTTCTCTGTCAGGGTGAAGCCATTCCCCTTGTCCTGCCCCTCCAGGACCTGCTCCAAACCTGAGTTTTGGACTATTAAGCATTTTGGGTAAGGCAGGGCGAGTCCAGGGTAAAGAACTGAAGCCCTGGCTTTAAAACCAGTAAATCCAAGGAATTTCTATCAAAGCAGGAAGAGTCATAAGGAGAACACATGGAAGTGCCTTTTCCTGCTCCCATCTGAGGTGAGTGGGAGCCGCTTGCCAGGGCCCTGCTCCAGCTCCAGGACCCCACATCCCTGGGATGAGTTTCCAGGTGACCCTGGATTTCAGCGATTTGCAGCCTCAGGACTGTTAATAAGAGATGACAGCAACAACCAGGGGAGGAAAAGCCATGTGTTTGTTCTCCCCAACGTGCCAGGAGTTGTGGATTTAAGCGAGGAGAAAGATCACAAGGCTCAGTCATAATATCCTACATAACACAGCCTTAAAGCAGCAATTTCCTCTGCAGACCCAGAATCAGATCAAGGCAGGATAAAGGATAAAAATCTGAGGATTTGGAAAGGGGCAGGAATTGTTTGCTGGGTATGGGATTGTAAAATGAAATGGGTTTTTGCAGGGGCATCTTTCAAGCAGCAACAGCTACAGCTCTGAGGGTCATTTATCTTTGACTCTCCCCATGGCCCCACGAGCTCTGCACTCCTGGATTTGGGGATTGTGACCTTCCCACACTAAACTCACCGATATGAACATGTGTGTTTCATCTCAGAATGGAAAAAAAAAGACTGAAAAATAGCAAAGCCATGTAATCTTTGTCAGGACTAATTCCCTCACTGTTTGAGGTAACACACTCGTGGATGGGAAGGGTTCCCCAGGATCAATGGGATGGAAACATCTGCTTTATCTCAGAGAGATCTGAAGAGGGAAGAGCTGGCAGGTCTTGGTGGGAATCTTTGCAATGTCCTTTGTACATCTAAATTCCATTTATTGATCTGCACCGCTCGTGGATCTCACAACCTTCTGTTTCAAATTCACAGTCTTCCACCACTCAAACTGTTATTATTTTTACCAGTCCCAAGGGTGTGCTGGAGTCTCATTGGTACAAATTAGAGAGGCTTTTATGAAAAACTTACAGTTTATAGAGAAGAGGTTCCCTTTGGCTTGCCCAGCCCGAGGTAGTGACAGCTCCCACCAGAGACTTGCCCACAGTGGGTGTTTCAGCAGTGACAAGTTCACAACCAGGCTCGGAGGAGCTGACACCGTGGCAGGAACAGCAGGAATTTCCCTCAGGAGACAAAAAAAAACCCCAAAAAAACAAAATAAAAAAAAGGCAAGCCAAATGTTGACAAGCTGATGAATAGAAACATATCAGGAGATCTGACAGAGGGACTTTGCTCCGAGCCTGTCGTGGCTTTACCTGGGGCTGGGGGTTAAACTGAGCTCGGAGTGATGGGAGAAACAGCTCTGGGGAAACACAACCCACCCTGCAAGGGAAAAGGGCTGGGGTAGGAACGACCCAGTGATCCCAACCTAAATAGTTCTATTAAAAGAACCCCAAACTCCCTGAGTTTTGGAGCAAAGATCAAGTCGAGGGTGAGGTGGCTGAGAGAGACGGGAGGTGGGAAAATGCTGAGACTGCAGAAAGAGGAGTCAGAGAATCGTGGAATATCCTGAATTGGGAGAGACCCACAAGGATCACCAGTGCAACTTCTGGCCCTGCCCAGACACCCCAACAATCCCACCTTGGCCCTGTCCTGTTGTCCAACCCCTCCTGCAGCTCTGGCAGCCTTGGTGCTGTGCCCACTGCCCTGGGCAGCCTGGGCAGTGCCCACCACCCTCTGGGGGAAGGACCTTTCCCTGATTTCCACCCTGACCCTGCCCTGACACAGCTCCAGCCCTTCCCTGGGTGCTGTCCCTGCTCACAGAGCAGAGCTCAGTGCCTGAGTGTGACACCTGGTTAAAGAAACCCTTGGAAAAGGTGGGAGATCAAGGGTGGAGAGAAACTGGGAAACCAGAGAGACAGAGACAGCAAACCCACCCAAACCCACCCCTTCCCAGCCCTTTCCCATCAAGGGCTTCCCTTCAATGCAGTTAAAGCTGAATTAGTAAAAACCCTGATGTTTTTAGAGGAGGAAACACATCAGTCTGACCTGGATCTTCCTCAGGTACCTCGACAGATCCAACAGAAAGACACAGCCCCTCGTGCCGAGCCAAGGCCACGACCCAAAGGAGAAACCAGGAAAAAGAGAGCAAGGGAGGAAGAAATCACCCAGTAAAACCCACCTGGCAAACAGCACCCAACATGGAAATCCATATAAAGCCACCTTCCCCAGCCCTTCTGGGCTCTGCTGGGGCAAAGGGGGTTGTAAGTTAAAATTAATTGGAAGCTCTTACTTAATGCAGATTTTGAGACAAAAAGAAGAGAACAAAGGGATCCTCCAGGCAAAAAATGTGGAAAATGACAATCATTAATAACTTCAACTCTTCACTACAGGATTTTCATCAGTTTCCTGAGGTGACATCTCGCTGTCCTGTCACAAAAGCCACAAACCCACCCAAAAAATACCTGTTTGATCCCAGAGAAATTAATGAAGAACTCCTCAGCAGCCTCAGGAGCTCCAGTTGGAGGGGATCCAGAACACTCAGACTTGGAAAGGCCAAAACCCATCCTGGAACCTCCTGGTAGGTGGAAAACACACCGTGGAAGTGGCTGCCTGTGAAGAAGGATGTCTCTTTAGGATTCTGAGTCTCCCACAGCCAAGGGTTGGTGTGAAAAACGACGCTCTCAGGCACATTTTTAGCTCCACAGTAACAAGCTGCTGGATTTCTGTGAATCCCCAGTTCTCCTCTGCCCAGGGAAGATGAGGACACATCAGGGGCTCTGAAATGGTTCAGAAATACAAATTTTAAGAGAGGTACATTTGAAAATTGTATTTTTTGCTTTTTTGATAAACCAGAGAAGAGAACCTCACATGTCATCTATTAAACCACATAAATAAATGTATAAAAAGGGCCCTCCAAACTCACATCCAGAAGGGATGAGGTTTGAAATCCGGACCCCACCCAAGATTTCAGCATCTGCAGAGTCCCATCTTGCACCTCAAAGCATTCCCAAGCCTGGACTTTGATTTGGGTCTGCAGCCCTTTGTGTTGTTTTCTCAGGGGTGCAGCATTTTCCAGGCTCTTTCCAGCACAAACATTTCCACTGCAGTTTTTATGGAGTCACGAGGCAAATTTACAGCTGAAGAAACTTCTCCCCAGCTCCAGCCTCCTCCCAGCTTTGATGTCCACAGCCCTATAGCCATGAAATTCATACCCACTGAACTCACAGCAGCTTCAAACCCCTGCTAAGGAAATCCCTGGGAATCAGCAGGTTCCTGGGGGGATTTTCAGGTCCTGCATCACTTTGGACACCCCGTGGCCACCGAGACCCTGCCCTGTGTTCATGGTGAGCTCAAACAAGCAGGAGGTTGCTGGGATTGCTGGGACACATCCTGCCAGCTGCATTCCCAAGGGAAAAGGTGGTCCCAAACACACTCCTGAGAAACCTGCTGCTGCATCCTGACCCTCCAGACCAGCCCAAGCCCTTGCAGGCCCCTTATATGTGGTCCCTAAAGCCCAGCTGAAGCCCAAAGCTGCTCAAATCGGGGCAGTTTAGGGTCACACAGGAGGAATCACGATGGAAAAAGGGCATGGGGGCTGCAGGCAGTGGGAATGACCTGCAGCAGGGTCACCTGGGGCACCTGGGGACAGGCTCCAGTGTGTGCTGACCTGTCTTCTGGGGTGAACATTCTTCCATCCTCCCTGGGCAGCCTGTGCCAAAGCCTCACCACCCTCCCAGGGCAGGATTCCTTCCCAATATCCCATCTAACGCTGCCCTCTGGCAGTGGGAAGCCATTCCCTGTGTCCTGTCCCTCCATCCCTTGTCCCCAGTCCCTCTCCAGCTTTCCTGGAGCCCCTTTAGGCCCTGCAAGGGGCTCTCAGGTCTCTCCAGACCCTTCTCTTCTCCAGGTGAGCCCCCCAGCTCTCCCAGCCTGGCTCCAGAGCAGGGGGGCTCCAGCCCTTGGAGCATCTCTGTGGCCTCCCTGGATTCTCCAGCAGCTCCAGGTCCCTGTGCTGCTGTCCCAGGGCTGGATTTATCCCTGCAGGGGGGGTCTCACAGGGGGCAGACCCCTCCTGCCCTGCTGCCCACGCTCTGGGGCTGCAGGCCCCCCAATTATTCCCTCCCCAGTGACCCCCAAATGCCCCTTTCTGCACCCCTCTCTCCTCTGGCTGTCCAGCACATCCAATGTCTCCCTGCCACGTGCCTCCTGCACCAATCTGTTTTTATTAAACACTCTTTCTGTCCCCATCATTTCTTGCCCTTTCCTCGTGCTCTCTCCAAACAGGATTTCCAGGTCGGGGCAGGACCAGCCCCAGTGGAGCCCCCGAGCTCGTCCCGTGGCTCCTCAATTGGGAGCGCCGTGTCCTCGTGCTGTCCCACGCCGAGATCTGTTGGCCAGATGAATTAATTCCAGATTACATGTGGGTGTGGACTTCAGCTGGGCAAAATTTGGATACCCTGGCTGAGTCATTATTCTCTGATGAATCTCTTGGTGACAGCCTTCGCCCCTATTGTTCCGAGGTGAGCCCCGTGGCAAGAAAATGTGAAGGCAAGAAACAAAAGAATATAAAGAAAGGTTACGAAATCAAATTCAGTTAAGGCAGGGTTATTGTCCCTCTGTCCCGCCTCTGCTGTCCTCCAGTGGGGTTGGATTTGGCAGACAAACAGCCCCCATGGCACAGTGGACGGGGCTCAGGGCAGGTTTGGGGGGACCCTCATGGCCCAAGCGACACCAGAGACAGGGAGGAGGAAGTTTATCATCAATTCTTAACATTTTATTTCTTTACTGGGTTAAACAAGGAGCAGAGAAAACCTCGGCCCCAAAATACAACAGAACTGAAAGCATTACAGGTACAGAGACTATTGAACACAGAGAGTAGTAGGATAATATTTTAATACAACTGAATTATAGCATGGGATTGTGTTTTTGTTGGGTTTTTTTTTGTTTGTTTTTTGTCAAACCGGTTTGGAAAATAAATGTAATAGGAACTAGTGCAAAAAAGTTCTAAACATGAAGCACAGTGTATAAAATGGCATAAGAAAACTGTCCCCTCGAGGACACAGTCACTTTCTTATGACAGAGGGGAGAAAGAGAAACAGAAGGGGGGTGGGAACAGAGAGGGAGGGGCGGGAGGCGGAGGAGGAAAGCTGGAAAGAAAGAGAAACCGGGCAGGGGGATTAGAAAGAATATTTTGACTTCAGCAGTATGTTGGTTTGAGTTTCACCACCACGCACTGGAAAAGGACCTCGTTGTGGTCGGTCTGAGCTCTGTCACCACCGACATGGCACAAGCACTTGAGAAGGGTTCGCTCAGCAGCAGCCTGGGCACACACGGGCACAGCCGGGGGGCAGCGCCCAAAGAGGGGCCTTTCGTGCCCCCCAGCCCGGGCAGGGACCCCCAGCTCGGCTCTGCCCCACGTTCCAGAGGGAGAGGAGCACAAGGGCAGGCACTGGGGGATTGTCACGCTGTCCCTCAACACGTCCCTCCTCCAACCATGCCCTTTGCTTCCTCAAGGGCCCACCCGTGGCATTTCTCCCCAATTCACACCCCCATGCACAGACAGGAATGTCTCCCCTTTGAAGGCATCTCTTGATGATGGCCAAGCACCAGAGGCTTTGAGAAGCTGGATCCAGTTTGGCCTGAACAGCAAACCAAACCAAACATCCACCAGAGGGATGGCTGGGGATCCCCAGAATTCCTTCCTCCCAGGCAGAAGCACCTTTGATTCCCCCGGGGAAGGTGTCCCTGCATTCCCAAGGTGTTATCCTGGCCTGGAGGTGCCCTGGTCAGCCAGGCTTCCCTCCAGCCTGTTCCCACCATGGAGCCACTGAGCCTCCTGCCCTGGAGAAACTGGCTGGATGCTATTTTAGGGTTGGAATTCCTTACAAATTGCTATTCTCTCCCAATCTGCTGCCACTCGTTCCAACTGTGTGAGCAGAAAAAGTGTGATTGATTTTTTTATTTCGTTTCCCTTTTGGAAAATGAAAGGTTTTGTGGGAAAGGCCTGTTCTGGATGCAATTCTCAATTTGCAAAAAAAAAAAATAAAAAAAGAAAAAGTCGGTCATAATGATCAATCTGGCTTGTTTTGACAAGTTTCAAAATAAAAAAAATCACTATCTGGCTCAAAATGTCTTTTTGTTTTGCAACTCAGGCACGTCCAGTTCCCAAATACATTTAAAAATGGCAAAACCAACCCCAAATTTCATAAGCCAAACATAATTCTTGGGGTTTTTTGTGGAGTTTCAGTTTACAACAAGCAAAGCTGTCAACTTTCTGGGCTGAAAACGGATCATCCTGAAATGCTAACGGGGCTGGAAACTGCTCCTGGCCTTGTCTGGAACCCAAGTCCTGCAGATACAGTCACAGGGAAGGATGGAGGGATCAGCTCAGGACCTCACCCATCTCCTACCCAGGCCTGCAAGAGGGGCTGGAGCTTTGATAAAGCCCCAACCACTATTGAAAATTAATTAATATTTATGATCTTAATTAAAAAGGGTTTATGCTTCACCACAGCGTTCCCTCCGCTCCCTCCTTCCCTCCTTGTGCAGGGCTGGGAGGTCACCCAAAGAGCCACCTGGACTAGGAACACACAAAAAGAGCTACAAACCCCTTTATTCCTTGGAATGAAATGATTTATGGTTGGAACTGTGCAGTCCCTGAGCTGCCATCATCTGGGAGCTCTGATCTGGCTCCTTCTGGGGGGAAAAAGGAGTGATTTTGGGGGGATATGATGTTGGCACCACGAGCTTTGATGGGCTGAAGCAGATCAGTAACATCCAACCTGGACAACAGACATGGCCCATCCCAACTTTTCCAGCATTATTTAAGAAAGATTTAACCCCCAGGGATGGGAAGCCACAGGGCAGCACAAAAAGCTGATAAACAAAACTCTCTGTCCCATCACATTTTGGCAGAATCCAGGGATGTTTCTGTCCTGACTTTGTCTCCCCCAATCCCCACAGACATTCCTTTCTGGGCAATGGGATTAGGATGAATCACAGGCTGAAGGTAACTTGGGCTCATGGAATCATGGAAAACAGAAAGGTTTGGGTTGGGAAGGAGCTTGAGGACCATCCAGTGCCACCCCCTGCCATGGGCAGGGACACCTTCCACCAGCCCAGGTTGCTCCAAGCCCTGTCCAACCTGGCCTTGGACACTTCCAGGGATGGGGCAGCCACAGCTTCTCTGGGAAACCCAAATCCCCATCACCAAACCTCCACACTCAGTGCCACCAGCAGACCAGGAGGGACCTGCAGAGCCCAGCAAGGGGAGCTCCATGGCTTTGCTCCAGCAGGTCCTGCCCCAGGAGCAGCAGAGCTCAGGGATTTTCCCATTTCTTCCCTTCCCAGAGGTGGGAGCATCTCCCGGCATCGCCCGCAGTCCTGAGTGGCAGTGAATGAACTGCCCTGACATCTCCTATTGAAGCAAAGCAAAATGTGTTGAACAAAAACCATTTCAAGATGTTTTCTGAGTGTTGCCAAGTTACTCAACATGTTCTGCTTTAGTTGTCAGATGCTTTCAAAGCGATTTCCCTCACTTGGAGCACGAATGGTGAGGGCTCTCCCTGGGAATCTTTTGCCTGGGGCTACCATGGATCTGTATTTTCATAAGAAAAAGGCTCAACTAATGATTAATCTTCCCCAGAGGAATTGGGGCCTTTCTTTGGGATTTTTCTTCAGTTATTTTTAATTAATTTGTACAACTGGCAGCGACATGAAAGTGCAAAACCCGGGAATAACAATGTGGCCAGCCAGGACCCGGCTCCCTCTGCTCCTGCAGCCCTGCCCACACCTGGATCCTGCAGGGACATCATTCCTCAGCTCCCCAGGGATGAGAAACCCCCTCACCAGGCAGGAATCACTGCTTCCCACTGGGAATTTTCTCCCAGCAGGGAGAAGTTTACCCACTGAAGAAAGGGTTGAGTGTTGCATCTTAATCCCAATTATAGAGCACCTTCTTTAGGGAGAAGAAATAAGATCACTGGATTAAAAGGAGAAAGCTCCTGTTTTTACAATCCTGGTAGGATAAATCCATTTAGACCTGGAGTTTTCCAAGGTGGCTGTGGGAATGTGGCTCTGCCAGGGGCCCCTGGGCTTGGGGTGAAGGGCACCTGCATGCACGAGGCAAAGAACTTGATTCCCCCATATCCAGGCCCATTCCCTCCTTATCCAGGCACGTTCCCTCCTATTGTAATAAAACTAATGCCGGTGGTATGAAGTGACACAATGTCACCATCTGCTTTCTGGGCTGTTCTCTTGTGGAGCAAAGACAGAGCGAACAGGGATGGAGGATTAGAAAGGTTGTAATGTCAGAGCAAGGGAGGATTTTTATCCGGCGGGCTCCTGATGATGGACTGCTCCATACATCCCTTCCAGCTGCGCCGGGAACAGCCCCGTCTGGATCCGTTTAGGGAGACTGGCAAAGTGTTGAACACAGCATATGGTGCCCTAAAACCACAGAACGTACTGACAGCAGCCAGACTTGCTAAATAAAAGATCTCCTTCCAAAGCCTCGCTCTGTGAAGACTCAGCACTTTCCTTGCAGTTGCACAAGGTAAAGCCCCATCCTGGGGCAGCACATCCCACATTCCCCCATCTGCCCAGGGCACCTCATCCCGTGGGAACACCTCCTGGTGCCTGGAAAATGTGTCACTCTCTGAGATACCTGCCCTGCAGAGCCTCCTCACTCCTGGCTGATGGGGCTGAACACCTCCCCAGTAACCACCACAACCACCCCAGTTCTGAACAGGCTCCACCTTCCAGCTCCCTGGGATGCAGCACATGCTCCCAGCCTCCTGAGGGAAGCCTTCAGCTCATCTTAGGGAAGGTGAAGATGTTTCTCACAGCTCCCAGGTTAACCCAGAAAAACCCTGCAAGGCCCCTGAACACAACCTGGGCTATTGGACCTCGCTCCCACGGCCCTGTGGAAATCATGGAATCATAGAATGGTTGGGTTGGGAAGGACCTTAAAGCTCATCTTGTTCCACCCCTCACCATGGGGAGGGACACCTCTCACTACACAGGCTGCTCCAACCTGAACACTTCCAGGGATGGGGAGGTCACAGCTTCTCTGGGAAACCCAAATCCCCATCACCAGTCCTCAGTGGCCCCAGAAGCTCCCAAACCCTGCAGATGCTCCACTGCCAGTGGGGCACAGGGGAGAAGGGGCAGGGAGGAGGACATGCATCCCGTGGGATGGTCCCTGTGCCAGACACAGGGCAGGAGCTGAGCTGGGGTCACCCCTCACTGCTGGTGCTGCTCAGTGTCACAGCACAGGGACCAGGGCCAGTGACTCAGGGCCACTGTGACGCACCACAGGGCTGTTCTTCTCTCTCCAGATGAGTTGCTCCGAGATTGGACACAGCCTATCTCCGAGAGAGGCGCCTGGAATCAGCTTAACTCTTGGCAGGACATGAGAAATCTAATTTCCTCCGGGATGTGGCTGTCTGGAGTCAGGGACGGGGCTGGGCTCCCTCCCCTGGCCTGCCTGGGAGCTTTGGCTCCTCCTCACAGCAGCTCCACAAGCCACTGCTTACAGCAAGCCCAGAGCTCCAATCCCTGCTGGTGGAACTGCCCCCTGTCCAAGTTCTCAGACTGGTGTAAGCTAGGCTGAAAATATAAGGATGCCATCGAGAGTAGTAAAATGAGAACCATCCTACCTTTCTGGATAGGTACAGCAAGGGAATCTGCTTGGAAAACCTTCTACATCTTCCATGAGCGTCCCCTCTCCCAGCCCCAGAACCACAGGACAGTGGGATCACAGGCCTTGTGTCCGCAGGACTTTGGTAACAGGCAACTGGTAGCGTGTAAACATCACCCCAAAGCTCTGAGTTTCAAGTCACAGCAGGAATCAAACGTTCAGCTGCTTCTCAGAGCCTCTTTGGTCTGGAAATGGGCTGGAAATGTCAGGTAACCTGTCTTTCCCACGAGATGCCTGGTACTTCCTTCTTCCAGCCAGCCAGGAAGTAGCTTTGCTCATGGGGCTCTGCTTGGCTTTGCTTCACCTCAACAGACCAGAAACCACAAAATTCCTACAGTCATCAACTCTGGGACCTCTCAGACTCTCGCAGAGATCTGGGATTGGTTTGAAATGCAGCAGGACATTCCCCCTGCTCCACTCCTGCCTCCCAGCTGGGCTGCAGCAATCCACCCTTGGCTCTGCTGTAGGTTCCCCATCAAGAGCCAGCCTGCAAAGAGAGGGAGTATCCCATCTCTTCTTGGAGCAACAAACAGGTCCACATCCAAATCATGACCTCATGCTAAAACACCCCCTCCTCCTTCCCTGCCCACCCCAGGACAAACCCTGGTCCCTGGTGCCCAGCCCAGAGGGGCAGCACAGTGTTCATGCTGGGAACAGTTCTGGAGGGTGGGTGGAGAATTGGGAGTTTCCTATGAAATGATCTGGGGATCAGATCTTAGGGATTTGATGTCTCTTTGGGGCTGAATCCCTGGATACACTGAGCTAAGAACACCCCAAGTGAGCCCAGTAAGGCCACACCAGCCAGCACCTTGCCTGGCTGAGTCCAGCTGTCCCAGGTGGGCTCCCAGAAATTTCCTGATCCAGGCATATCCACAGACAGAAAGTACTCACAAGAACTCTCCTCCCCAGATGGACTTTTTCAGTGCCTCTTTTTCATGTGGGAGACTCTCCCTACAAGCCAGATTTCTCCAGCCCTTTTGCCCAGTCCTCCTGCCAGCCAGTCAATGCTTTGTAGCTGGGAAGCATGGAAGGATGTCTTTGGGACGCCCTGCTCCCTCACTTTGCCTGTCCTGCTGGAGTCACATCTCCTTAACTCTTCAGAGAGACCAGTCATGAAGGACAAAAAAGGTTACACCAAATCATCAGGACACTTTGCAAAGTGGGATGTGGGAACTCTGGGGATGTCCCTCCTGCTCCATGCCTCCTCCCCCTCCACCTCCTCACACAGAGGAGCAGGAAAGGCAAGGCAGGACGAGCAGGTTGGGATGCAATGAGACCAACCCCAAGTGGTACCACAGTGTAGTGTCACAGCATCCCACTCCTGTCCCAAATCCCATCAGCGAGGGCATTGCCACGCCGAGGATGCTGCACCCCACGAGGGTGGTTCTGCCTTGAGTTGGTGGGTTTTCCCTGGGACAGGAGTGGGGGACAAGGCTGTGCTGGGAGGTGCTGCCCCTCCTCCTGCTCCCTTGGGATTTACAGACTGAGGAGAAAAGGAACGAGGGCTGGGCCGCCTGTCAAACCTGGGCCCGGCGCGGGCGGGGAAGGCGCGGGCGCCCAAGGCACTCGCTGCAGCAGCCGGGAGACACTGGGCACTCCCACGGGCCCCCCTTCCCACGGGGCCCTCCCTTCCCTGGCCCCCACGCCGTCCCAGCCCGTGCCAGGGCCGGGAACGCCCCGCTGCCCCACTGCCACTGAGTGAACCCTTCTCAGCGCCGGTCCCGCAGCCCTGTGCGCGTTAGAGACTCTTCATCACGGGGATGCCCCGCGGCGAGCAGCTCTTGGGGGGTGTGTGTGCGTCACCCCCAATCCCGTGCCTCCCATTGGAGGAATAGCATGTGCCCCCCTTAGTGGAAAAAGATCTGGCGTTCTCCTTGGAGGTCGGCTTTGCCCTCCGTGTCATTCATCCCGTGCCACGCTCTCCTCCAGGGCGGGCAGGGCCTCCAGGCCGAGCCCCCCGGCCGTCCCCCCGCCGTGCACGCTCGAGAAGGACACCATGGTGTGGAGGAGCATCAGGACCAGCACGCACAGTCTGATCCTGCTGCTGCCCAGGCGAGACCCTGCGGAGACCGGCAGCAAGGATGGGGAGCGGGGCTGGTGGGACTGGTGGTGGTGGTGGTGGTAGAGGTGGTAGTGGTTCTGCCGCTGGTGATGGACGTGGGGATCGTGGCGGTGGAAGTGGAGTGACTCCGATGCTGAGGATTTGGGGGATGTGTCGTCGTTGCTGTCTGAGGGGTGGTCGCAGGAGTCCCATTGCACCTCGCAGCACTTGGCCTCCTCGTCGGGCAGCTGGTTCTCCAGCAGTCCTGCAGGGAGGGAGAGGAGGGGGCATCACCATGAGGCTGAGGATAGGGCTGTGGAGGGAGCCACGTGCCATGGGATGGCAGAACCTGAGGACCTGGGCACCCAGAGACCCCCAGAACTGGCCCCCGCTGCATCTGTGAGCCTGCATAGATGAGCAAGGAGCGCTCAGGGCTCCCCAGATCCTCTCCACAGCTGTTTAGTGTCCCAGCCCTGCTTTAATCCATCACCTCCAGCCCCTTACATGCTTTATCTTTCAATCAGAGGCAGGGCTTTTGTTTCTGTGCTAAGACATTGCTGTGCCCCCATTAACTCCTTACACTGCACCCCTGGGCTGGCCACGTTTTGGCATCAGGCCACGTGTTTCCACATTGCCCCTCCTCCCATTCCATCCCAACAAGCCTCCCAAATGCAGCACGTGGCTTGTGAAACGCCCCAGGGCTCAGCATGCCCCGCCCCGGACCTCCTTACCCGTACAGATGAAGCCAGGCAAACCTCCATAGATCAGCTCGTCATTGTCCGGTAACACAAAGGGGCACCTGGTCTGCACCTCCAGGCAGTATTGCTTGCATGGGATCCGCTGTCGGCACTGCTGTTGGGTCACGTTGAAGTACTCAGAGCACAGCCAGGCCTTGTAGACAGCCTAGGGATGCCACCAAGAGGGACATGTCACCTCCCCGAGCTGGGTGAGAAGGGTGAAAGGGGAAGGGAGCACTCCCAGCTTCCAGGAGAAATGTCTGTCAGGCCACCGGGGTCACTCACTGAACACTGATGGATTACAACAACCCACTGAAGTGTCAGGATGGTGGAACTCATCTAGCCATCTAAATCCACCACAAAAATAAAGCCAATTACCACATGAAATAATGTCCCCTGCAGACAGGCACTGTGACAGACTCTGCCAAGACCTCAGTCCATCACACAAAGATTCCAACACAGCTTATTGCCTGTCCCAGAGCATCTTCCTCCTCCTGCTGCTATTCTCACCTCCTCTGAAGCACTTCAGTCCCCATCAGCTCTGGCTGTGGGACATGGGACAGTGAAACAGACCACGGGCCGGTCTCTACTGGGAATTTCCTGCTGGAAAAGCTGCTGGCCAGCAGCAGCAGGCAGTGCTGGGATGAAGCACAGCCACTGCACCTCAGGTTTGTTCTCCTCTGCCACCAAATAACACTTCCCTCACCTTCCCCACCTGGTTCTAGGGGAGATTCCCAATTCCCAGACATGTGGAACTTCCTGCTGTGCCATTTCTTTTGGAGCCCATCCATTTTACATGGATGTTCTGACGCTGGGATGTACCAAACAGTGGTACAAGTCTCTGTGTAACCTTTCTGATCCCTCGAGCTGTGCTTGGCAACATCTCCATAAGGAAGAGCAACCCGGGGGTTCATCTGTGACTGCAAGGCTGTGCCACATCCCCTGCCTCTCCAACTTGTCTGGTGCCTGGTTTCCCTTCGACCCTCTGCTCTCTCATGCCCATTGCAGCTGGCAGAGCATAGCCCAGATGGCCTTGGCTGGGACAGCATTCCCACATCCCTCTCATCTCCCTGACATCAGGCACAGGAGGCAGCTGTTTGTCTCCGCTGGCTGTAGTTGGGAGGGAGGGAGGGAGAGCTCTCATTTCTCCTGGTCAGCATCATTTCTCAGGCTACAAGAAAGCCACAGCACCACTGGGAAGGGCACCCCCTCCGTGGCACTTCCAGCTCATCCATGAACTCATCAGGGCATCAGTGACAGCACTACGGTCATTCCATGACCACATCCAACTTCCTTTGAAACTGGCAAGAAAGAACTCCCTGTGACTCAAAGGGAATGAGTTTCCCTCCTCAGAGTGCTTGGAGAAACCCAGTGCTCCTCCTTTCAGTGGCATTTTCATCTTCTGGAGGCTTTGAAACCATCACTTCCTTGTTTCCCCATGTTTTCCACAGATCCTTATCATCGTTTTTTGGACCATGGTGGTGTCTCAGGATTAAAGCTGGTTGGGAAATTCTTGGCAAGTTATTTTAGTTTCTTTTTTTTCCCTGGAAAATGCCAAATCATGAAAACCAGAGTTTTCACGGAAGCATGTTAGTTTTGGTGAAACTTTCATCACAGAAAGATTAATGGGAAACAGGACACGGTCTATGGAGAGAGCATTTCAGAGCAGTCCCAATCCCCATGGCCAGGGCTTTCCTCTGGGATGTGGGAACACAGCTGTGCTCCTTCTTCTCCCTGTCCCACTGGATGTTAATTACTGGGACACAGTGCAATGGCTCCAGGGAAGGAACCAAGCAGGAGGGAATATTTTGAGGTCTGGATTTGCATCCCTGGAAGTATTTAAGGACAAGTTGGACAGTGCTTGGTCTGGTGTAAGGTATCCCTGCCCAGGGCAAGGGGATGGAACGGGTCCCTGCCAACCCAAACCACTCCATGATTCCATGATCTGCCCAAGCTGATTCCCTGAGGCTGAGGAGGAGGAGAGGAGATGGGCAGGGTGAGCCCAGCCCATGTTCCAGAGGGGCCACAAACCCAGCTGCAACACATGTCCTCCCCACTGGCCTCTGCTTCCTTGGGGACAGTGTTGGGAGCCAGGGGACACACCTCCAGTGCTCCACAGGATAATGGATACCAAAGAGATGAAGAGCAAAATTTGTACACAGTTCAGTGTTGTGTTTACTCCCCAAAATTCTGCTGATAACACTAAGTGACAGCACACACAGCACCAGACTCAGCATCCCTCCACAAATGGGCTGGGACCAGGAAAGGGATCAAATCTGCCCTGTGACCCACAGACAGCACGTGGCTGCTCCACTCCTGGGTGAGCAGAGGTGCCAGGGCTGCCAGGATAAACATCTCCATCACTGGCACTTCCTCGTGTTTCCCAAGGAGGTTGTTTTACAGCACTTATCTTCCTGCCTACAAGTTTGCTTCGTACTTGACCTACATTTCTCCATCCAAAAGTTCACTCCCTTCAATCATTCCATACACCATCCCTCTCCCTCCTCTCTGTTTACACATCTCTAATATTTGCAGACGTCTCACGCTCCCCGTTTAGTCATAACTCAGGCGAGCTGGGCTGATTTACTCCCTGCATTTCCTGCCCGTCTCCCTCCCAGCTCCGACTCTCCCACGCTGCTTCCCAGCTCCCAGTCACATCCACAGCTCCCACCTGGGGCCACGTGCAGCCTCGCAAGGAGGGATGCTACACTGCATTCTCTAGCTGAGGAGTGTGGGTGTCAACAGGGATGTTCCAGCTTCCAGATTTGGGCTGCAGGAACCCACAGGCAGAAAGGGCAGCTGGGATAGGAGTTTCCCAGAGCTCAGTAAGAAGGAGTTTGGGCTCATCCTGCTCTCCTGCAGAAACACAGCTTGCACAAGCAGACTCTGCATGGATCTGCAGTTTTTCCCTACAAAATGTTAGTGCTGATTCCCATCAGGGAGGTCTGGCAGAGGGTTGGGGGTCCCAGACAAGGATATTCCCATGAATTTAATGAAAATATGGAGGGAGAGCTATAAGGAGCTCCCTGTACCTCAGCCACTGCAGAGGGCAGAGTTGGTGCACTCACCCAGAATCTGCACCAGCCACCAGAATTTCCTGGGTGCCTTCCCTCTCCCATTTGCTTTCCAGGGCAGAGAATTTAGTACAGGAGAAAATTTATTCCTTCCTCAGACCAACAAGGAAAGCTCCATTTTCCATCCTTGCCCTCTGTGGATTCTTCAGGAAGCTGGTTCGGTTGCAATCAGTGTTCACTTCTCTTCTGGTTTTGCTTTTGGCAGATCTCCAGCCTGGCCAAGCAAATATAAGTGACCTGAACTCCAAATAGCTCCCTTTTGGTGCCCTCTTCCTGCATTTTTAGCTCCGAGGACTGGCTGGATGACTCTGAGAAAGCACACAGAGTTTTGCTGCCCAGGAAAGGAGCCAACTTCAGACACCCAATTTATAAGGGAGGAGGAGGACAGGCTATTTGTCTGCATTGGAATTTTGCAGGTGGGATGAAATACCTCATCATAAAAGACATTAAAAGAAACAAAATGAATTGGATTTCCAATAGTTAATTAAGCTACCTGTCTGCTCACACTTCCAGCAGGATCTGGAAGTAACAGTCACAAGGAATTCTGGCCAAATGGAGCTCCTCCCTGCCTGCACTTTTCCCCCTGCCTCCTGGAAGTACCAGGGTAGCATTTCCCACCAAACAGCTTTTCCAGAGTCTTTCTGTGTCCTTACTGTTTCTGCACAAAATAATATACTCCTTTTTTTAAACTAATTTGGCACTTCAAGGCCAGTCTAGTTGCTTCCAGCATGTTGTAAACACTGGCACTGCCTGTTGAACCATTCCAGCTAAATTGTGGGAAAACCAAGGGCCAGGAAGGGAGCAGCATCCTTTGCAGAGGATGCAGTGCTTGGGACAGTCTGGATGCTCACTGGGAACAGTAGCTGTAATTAACACACAAATTGTTGTTTTCCCATTTGAGCAGGAATCAATGCTTGGGAAATTTCCACAAGGAAAATCCTGCCCATGTCTCAGCTGTAATGCAACCTCCACTTTAATTAGAGGCAGGAGCTGGGGCAGCATTTCCAGCCCAAGTTCCACTTCTCAAGAAGGGGGTTTTGCACATCAGAGTGGGAGGAGGGCAGAGAGAGAAGCAGGGAGCTCTCCCCTACAAAATATCTCCAGAAGGAGACCTGGGAAAGTGCTCAGGCCTTGGATCACTATGGAAGTTGGGCTCTTCCATCGTGACTCTCCTCCTTTCCCTCTCTGAGGACACACTCAGGTCTTGCTCACCATGTACACCCAGTTCCCAGCTTCCAGGTGGGATGTGAGGAGAAATCCCTGCCAGATCCCCCAGAGCAGCCCTGTCCCCTCCCAGAGCAGTTCTCAGGACTCACATTCCCATCCTGGCCTGAGAGGAGCATCTGGAGTGGCTGCGCCTCATTAATCTTGGACACAGGGAAATGAGTACTGCTAATGAGCTGCTCGGGCAGCTCTCCAAGCTCTGGCACATCAGGATGCAGCATGGGAAGCAGGACAGGCTGGGGGGGAGAGAAGAGCCCCCTTGGATGGCAGAGGATTAAGGGAATGCTGAGGTCCAGGGCTGGCCAGGAGGAGTCACAAACACAAGCTGCAATGTCCAATTACCACTGTATTCAATTACTGCTGCCTGCAACTCGTACACGAACAATGTGGAGCTTTAAAACAGCTCTTTTTTTCCTCTATTATTTTTAAATTCTCCTTGCCATGGGTTGTTCCAACATCATCTCTACAACAGCTGGATTTTTGGTAACTTCTTTGATAGTTCTGGAGCTGTGTTATCCCTGCCTTGTCACATTCACATGCTCTGGTTTGGGAGAGGGGGGAGCAAAACACCAACCCAACCCAACCCCAAAAGCCGACTGTGTGCGATTATGGGGTTTGTATTGTTTTGACTTACTTTTTTTAACATAAAGTTGACTTTGCCCTGGTGCTGACAGGGCTGGAGCCGCAGATCCTCCGTTTCCCAACCATTGTACCCAGCACTGGGGGGCACAGAGGGGTGGCTGTGAGGGCACCACGACAGAGGCTGCCAGCAGGAACAGTCTGGGCCAGGGCTGGGGGCTCGCTGGGAAGGGGGCTGGATGCACACAGGCTGTGGAGTGCTGGGAATGGCACTGCTGGAAACTCTGGTCACTTGGCAGAGCGGATATTCCTCACATACTGCTGGAAACTCTGGATGGAGTTGTTGGACTGGCATCCTGCTTGCCCACCAGGGCCAGCTGACATGTGCCCATGCTGGGCTCTCCACCACACTGCAGCCCACCCCTCTCCAGGGTTGCCTTTCCTCTCAGTTCTCCCCCAGCCATCCCATGATACCAGCTGGACCCTGCTTGCCATGGCACAGCAGGCACAGGGGGGACGTGCTGGGTCCAGCACTAACAAGGCTCATCCTCAGGGAGGGTTCTGGGCAGTGCATCCCCCTCTGAACTCCCAAGCCATGGCTTCCCATCCACATTGCAGGACCAGACCCGTATCCTTTCACCTTGCTGATGAAGACACTCCCAAATTACCTGGAAGCAACTTGTCATAGGTACCCATTCACCACCTCAGTGGAAGCACTTTAGCCTTAGTTTTTAGTTTTTAGCATTTTAGCTTTAATTCCCAGTTCTTGGATTAAAGACACTGTCTGAACGCTCCTTCTGTTAGAGGGAAAAACCCAAAATTCCCCCCTCCAAGCTGCTGAAACCCAGTCTGAGACACACAACACCCCAACAGCTCATAGCTCAAAACTAAGAGAGAACAGCTTTAAAGGGTGATCCCCATCCCCTGACCCACTCAGTGCCCAGGTAACGCTCCTAGAGCACTATGTCACAGTACCAGGGAGCTCAGTGCACACCTTGGGAAGAACTGGAGTGGGAAAGGATGGGAGAACCAGCATCTCAACCTGCCTCTGCAACCACAGGCACACCCACAGGTGCTGGGCTGGGGCAGCCCAGGCAGGGGGTGGCAGTGCCAGCTCCCAGCCCTGGGAATGCTCCGAGGGGACACACACCACAGTTACAGCCCCACTGTTTTGCTCATCTGCTCATGGCACCAGGGGCTGCAGAAGCCAGGGAAAAGCCTGCTCTCATCCCAGCAGATGCCATGCTCCCCCCTGGAACAAACCCAGGAGGAATAATGGCCTGTGACTGTGGTTCTGCCAAAGCAGGAAGCATCCCCTTGCACAGTGGGATTCACCGCATGGCCCTCGGCAGCTCCATGGCCGGGCCTGTGCTGAGGGGACAGGACACGTGGCACCCCAGCATGGCTGTTCCTGGGTCTATTGATTAATGCCACTAATTAATGCCCAGCTGGACGAATGGGAAGGTGGTGAGCACTGCTTTCCACAGCCTGTACCCATCTCCATACCATCCCCAGTCACCCCATTTCCCCGCCCCTTCCCTCCCAGTACGGCTCCCACTTTGCCCAGTGCAGCCTGGCCAAGGTGGCCCTGCAGCCAGTGGGATCTGGATAAGAGACCATCCCTGTGGTACAGCCCTCAGTCCTGCCCCACTGCTCCTGCAGACCCCAGCCAGTGCAGGAGGTTTTTGTTACTGTATCACTGCTAGAAAACATTACAATTCCTATTAAATATTTTTGTTTCATTATTAAATTCCAGTTTGGGACAGATGCATCCTTGGACCAAAGGGGATAATGATGGGGTGGCACTGTTCTGCTCCTGGCTGCACACAGACCCCAGCACTCATCCCAGCATTTCTGATGTCATTGTCCTGTTCACTGCCCCTCTTCCCACACTCTGGGTCTGTGTGTCCCCCCTTCTCACCCTGGGATTTCCCTGGCAGTGTCTGGGACACTGTGGCCCAGCCATGGTGGGCTGCCCGTGGGCACTGCTGGCAGCCCCCAGCAGCAGACAGTCCCTGTCCCAAGATCCAGCTAATTCACACCAGCCCAGGAGCACAGCAAGGCTGGAGGGATCAGCATTCCCACGCCAAGTGAGGGCCAGCAGTAAATCCAGACTGCTGCTCTCCTTTCAAGAAGGGCTTTGGCTGGGCTTTATTGGGGAGAAGAGCAGCTCGGTGGGAAGGGGAGGCCAGATGGGAGTGTGAAGGTTTGTGTGGGAAGGGGACAGACACCAGGACACTGGGACAAAAGACTGGCCACAGAGCAAGCCGTTTTCCCTGGTATCCTGAGGAGGAGATGTCCTTCTCTGTCTCCCCTGTGACCACATGGCTGTGGCCCAAGGGCAAAGGTGTCCCAGGGCTGCCAAGAGGTCAAGCCTCCAGTTCCATGGCCTCACCACCCTCTCAGTAAAGAATTTCCTCCCAATATCCCATCTAACCCTGTTCTCTGGCACTGGGAAGCCATTTTCCCTTGTCCTGTCCCTCCATCCCTCGTCCCCAGTCCCTCTCCAGCTTTCCTGGAGCCCCTTTAGGCACTGGAAGGGCTCTCAGGTGTCCCTGCAGCCTTCTCTTCTCCAGGTGAGCACCCCCAGCTCTCCCAGCCTGGCTCCAGAGCAGAGGGGCTCCAGCCCTGCAGCATCTCCGTGGCCTCCTCTGGACTTGCTCCAGCAGCTCCATCCTGAACCCATCCCTCACCTACCAGATCCTGGTGAAGCTTCAGGTAACCAGTGGGTGAGTTAGCAACCCACTCCATCAGCCCAATTAATTAAAAATTAATTAAAGACCCCTATGAAGCTGAAGAGGACCGAGTTGGGACAGAGGGAAAGTGAGGACCCTGCAATCCATTAGCTTGGCTTGAGGAATTCACTCCCATTAGATACTGCTGCAGCCAGGAGCTTAGCAGGATTCAAAAGTGGATTAAACATTTATACAGATAATGAGAACATCCTGTTACATTAGATAGGATATAAAAAAATAAAGGCGAGACACTTCAGTGCCACGAGCCATAAATTACCCACCAGCTGATGGGGGTGAGGAAGAAGTTTCTCCACTCATCCACCTTCCAAGGAAGTGCTGAGGCTGGAACATCATCTTGAGGAGGGTGAGAGTGCCCAGCCCAACAAGGGGTGTCATGACAGGGCTGCCTCACATCCATGCACAAGGAAGGGCCTGATCCTGCACTCTGCCAGGAGCCTCTTATTCTCACTTGAGTGCACAGTGTCCCAAAAGGTCCCATTTGACACAATTGGGAATGGGACAGGGTGCAAGGCAGCAGGAGGAATGTGGGCCCTCATGGAGAGGGGTGAGCAGCAAAATCTGGCCTGTCCCAGCTCCCTCATGCAGCAAACAGTGGGATGACAGGAACATCCCAGCTACACGGCCCTTTCCACGAGCAGAGAAAGGAGCACAGTCTCTCACGTCACTGTTGGGGTTGTGAAACATAACAGGTCCTTTCCAGCCACCTAAACTTGTGCCCAGAGGTCCCTTAAATGCAGGAAAAGATGCTTTCTAGATGCTTATCACCACTCCTGGCAGCTCCTACTGATGAAGACACAGAAGTGGACATGGCTCAGAGACGTGAGAGCTGAACCTCTGTTTTCTATCCCTGGCTGAACACCACTTGCAGAACTCTCCCGCTCCCTTCCAGGGGAGGAAAATCCCAGGATAACCTCAGTCTCAGTGGCAAGCAGCAGGCAGATGCTCCTGGCTGGCATCACTCCCCAGGCAGCAAGCCCCGGGGGATGTGTGTGCTCCTGCAGGGAAACCCCATTCCTGCTGCTGTCCCCTGGAGCAAGCCCAGGACAGCCTGGGGCTCTCCCCTCCCCTCCTCTCCAGGCTCAGTCCCCTGGGCCAGCCCTGCCCATTCTGCCTCCCACTCCCAAGCCTGGAGCCAGGATACGGGCAAGCCTTGGGGGCTGCCCCAGGTGTTCTCCCAGCCACTGCTGCCTCTCCAGATCCTCGGAGATGGCTGGTACATGGAGCCTTGGGAATGCCTGCCTGGCACCAGCACTCCCATGGCCAATGGGTGCAGGACAGAGGCAATGAGTTGAGGAAAAGGGGGTGAGCAGAGGGGTCAGAATCTCTGGGAGCACTAACACAGGGAGACAGGAATTCCAAAGCACAGCGGGAAGGTTCATTATCCTCTGCAGAGTGGAAGTGGCTCCCCTGTGTCCCCATAAGCAAGGAGTGCCTGGAGAGCTGCCCCATGCTTTAAGCCAGGCTCCCATCCCAGCAGCTCCTGGGGCTCCCTGATGGGCTTATTCGAACAGGAGCAGATCAGGGAGAGATCCAGGTCTGGAGGGGGTTCAACTTTGCACTCTTATTATGTTAAACACAAAAATAGAGCTCTTTCTCTCTCCACACTAGTCAACCTGTCTAAAACTGTGTCTGTTAAGAAAATCCTAAGACAATCTCTACTTGTCTCCTCTCTGTCCATAACCACCAGCAGTGGGACCAGTACATCACAGTGCCTGCCTGCATCCCAGCCACTTCCAGTCCCCCTTCTCCCACTCTGCCTTCCCCCTCCTGCCCCTCCACAGCCTCCACTCCCCAGCAGCACTGCAGAACTGCCCTGCAGGGATAAGATGTCAAACACATGTATCTTTTATTCCTGAGGGGATGAGCAGGGCAGGTGGCATTTCCTTCTCCAGCCAGGACCAGGAGCACCAGGATGCTGATCCAGGCAGGGCTCTGGAAAGCCAAAGCCTTGCCAGGTGAGACTTTTCCATGCTCCTTTTCTAACACAGTGGCTACATCAGCAGCATCTGGTGGAGCCCACGCTGCCAGCACTGCTCCTCCCTGGGGCTCTCCAGGAGCACGGATGGGAGAGGCCCAGGGGAGATGCCAGGAGCAAAAGTGGAGCGGGAAAGAGGAATGAGGCTGAAGCAGCCAAGGCTCCCCAGGCACAGGCAGCTACCAGCTCTGCCCATGGGAGCCAGGGCTGGAGGCAGCGTGGACAGATGGCTACTTCTTGCCCAGGCAGTCTCTGTGTCTCATTCACAGATTTGCTGTCCCTGAGTCATTGCCCTTCAAACGACAGCAGAGCCAAGCTCCTGCGTGAAGCCGGGCATGAGTCGCATCCTAATGGCATTCTGGTGGCAGCAGGAACAGCCCCCAGCAGCCAGGTACATCCTGCCTCTGCTGCCTCCCATCCTGGCAGGCAGCTCTGCAACAGGCAGCAGGGGGAAAGCCCCATGGGGATCTGTGGAGTGAGGCCTGGGGCTGTGGGATGTTTTGAGCAGACCCCCTGTGTGTGGTCCTTGGGACTGCCTGGTGGTACCAGGGTCAGGCCAGGCTACATGTGGGCATGTTGGGCACAAAAGGCTCCTTTCCTGATGGAAAAGAATCCTGTCCCCAGGCTGGGACCAGGTGAAGCCCACCAATGTTCTGTGTCCAAGCAGGCACCTGTGCATCCTCTTCTCCCTCTCAGTGCCCGCTGTGGGGGGAATGTTGCCTCCTTCCTCCTGGAGGTGCTGGGATGTGGGCACAGCTGGCAGCTGGCACCAGCACATCCCTGTGTCTGTGGGGACAGCACATATCATTGCCTGGTAAAAGCAGTGTGTGGCAACACATCCCCAGTGTGGGCCACTCCAGGCAGCCCCTGGCAATGGATGGGCACAGCAAGGGGCACCAGGGGTGTTGCGTGGTTTTCCCAGGTGCCACATTTTGCTGATACCGTTGTGGATGCTGCTGAGCTCCGACTCCCAGAGCCTGCCCACACCCCACAGGACCAGCTGGATACTTTCCAAAAAGCACTGTCAGCTGCTGAGCCTCCTCCAAGGAGCTCGTTCCACCTCGCTGCTGAAGCCCCCGTGCCCCCCGTGCTCCCAGGAGAGCAGAGGCTTCCATCTGGCAGCAGCAGCACTGCTGGGAGCACACGGGAGCAGGAACAGGCTCCAGCACCACTTGTCGCTGCTCGCTGACAGTTTGATGGAGACGGATCTCACCCTCCCTTGCGCTCGTCCCTGCACCATTTGCCAACCTGCCTGTTGCTGCACAGAGACCTGCTGCTGCCTTGGGAAACTTCTGGGTCTTCCCTGAAGCACCACAGACATGCAGGAAGGGGTGAGGACCGACAGACAATGAGGACTGACAGACGACAAGCTCAAAGCAGGCAGCCAAACACCAAGCAAAGCAGGAGTAAATCCCCCCACCCCAAGCTGCTTCATTCACAGAACTCATGCGGGTCCAGCCTTGAACCCACCACACATTCTCAGGCAGCCTGAGATGTCTCAACCCCAAAAAACCCCAGGACTGCCCAGGCACTGGCTCAGCATCCTTTTCCCACCCAGTTCGCAGCACTCCCACATGTCCCTGGCACTGCTGGAGCATTTCTGACACCTCACCACTTTCTTTACTACAGAGCAAACTCCTTCCATCAGTTCAGTTTTTGGTTCTTCTGTTTTCCAGCACTGGGGAGGCACTTGACACAAGGCACCAGAACCACAGCACCTGCATCCTGAACCCCACAGGCCCAAATTCTTTATACAATTTGTATGTACCACCTTTGTGCAGGGGTGCAAACAATCCCTTTGCTCCCATGGAAGGGGTGGGTAACGTGGAGCTGCACTCTTGGCTAAGCCCGTGCCTGTGCTGCGCTTGCTCAAGCTGCCAAATGATTGTGCTGATCTGCTGGAATTACTTTAGAATTTACTCCAGAACCTTTTTTCACCTCGTGAAATGCCAGTAAAGCTCCACATCACTGGCCAGGCTTGTTCTGGAGAAGAAGCTGCAGGTGCAGCTCCAGAGCTGAGAGGTGTGTGGGAACAGCCTATCCCCTCCTGGGTGCTGCTGCTCCTGGAGCAGCAAATGCTGCAGAGGGGACCAGGTCCAAGGTATAGCTTTGCAGTCACCCATCATGAGATTCTCTGGAAGCTTCAATATTAATGCAAACCCCCCTTAAAAAAGCGTAAGATTTCGGTGAAACCACTTTTGCTGTGGGTCTCAAGGGACCCTCCTCCCGTGCAAGGAGCCAGCTAGGCTTGGAGCCAGAATGCCCCAGGCTGAGCCGCATTTTGGATAAGCCCAGGCAAAATAAACTCAACTTGAGCTGCTTTTGTGAAGGTAAAATGCTGCTTTGGTTCCCCCAAGAGGCATTCCTGGCTCTGGGATAACCTCAAGACATGGTGCTCCCAAAGCTCCTGCCTTGGCAAGCTTGGGTTTCCAGAGGATGCTCCCGAGGGAGGGATGCTCCACAGAGACACTGACTGCTGATGCTATTTCTGGATAGACAAGAGCCAGAAAACAGGACCCTGGAGGGTGCTGAACCCAGGCAGTGTGGATTTGCTCCCTGCTTGGTGTGGACTGTGCCAGACGTGATGCCACGGCAGGAACCAACTCCCATCCCTCACCACACCATCTGCCCACGCACCACAGGGAAACACCAGCAAATCACCAGGAGTGAAATCCTGCCCTGCCAGGCTCCCCAGAAGGTAACAGGGAAAACAGAGGTGCAGAAGCAGATCTGCCCAGGGGCACAGCAGGATCCAACAGCCAGGGGCCCGTGCAGAGAAACCTGGTAATCTAATAAAATCTGAGATGCTACAGGTCCTGTCCAGCCCAGCCTGCCCAGCTCTGCTGCCAGCCCTGGCCTGCAGCTCTTGCCTGTCAGCCCTTCTCTCTCCACAGCTTTGTTTCTTGCAGCCTAATGAGTCCTTAATTCAGCAGGCTTTGTCCCATAGATCTTTATTTGCCCCCGGACCAGAGGGAGGGGGCACGCTGGGAGCGCTGTCCGTGGTGGCTGCTGGAGCAGGAGGCAGCACGCACAGCTCTGCCTTTGCAGGAGCACAGCTCTCATCGGGTGGACAAGCTGGAAACATGGAAAAAAGGTACAAACCAGCCCTAAGCATCCCACAGGGCATCGCTCTGGGGGGACAGGGATTTCTTCCTGCACCGAGTCCTGCAAAGTCTGAACCAACAGCTTGTGTATTGCTGCTGACCCACCTTTCCCAAGGGACATTCATCTCCAGCATCCCCCTCCCTGGGCCATGACCTCCTCAAGCCCTTTTGGAGATGCTTCAATGTGTCCCCACTCAGCACAAGAAGTTCACTGTGTTTCACAGCAACAAAGGGGACAAGTCAGGCAGGAAGAGGAGATGGAGGCAGGCAGCAGCTGCTCCCAAATCACTTAATGATTTTTCCCTCTTCCAGTCAGAAAACATAAGTATTTTCCACCTTTTACCCACATCATGCCTAACTAGCACCACGAACCAGCAGCTGGCACTCAGACCTTCCCTGCAAGAGGTGAAATGTATTTGAGAAGACGGATAGACCTGGGGGACCCACTTCCCCCTCTCCTTCCTGTCCACAGGGTGCTGGGGGCCCTGTCCACAATGTCCCCATGAGAGCCAGACCCCCCAAAATCCCACCAAATGGGAAATGCAAACAAGAAACCAAGAAATGTACCTTCACTTTTCACTGCCTCTCAGCCATAGGGATTCCTGGTGTTAGTTGTAGGAGTAACAAGTGAAATGTTTCCAGAGTGTGATTTGGAAGCTTATGGTGCTGCACAGGAATAACAACGTGTGCAGAAAGTGGGATCTGTCCGGGAATGATCTCCAAGCAGAAAATAAAAAGGCCTGGGAGAGCATTACAGCAATGAGTAATCTCAGCAGCTGAATTACACACAGATCCCACCATTTCATGGGATTTCTCTCTCTCAGGGAGATTTTGACCCAGCCTTCCCCAAGCTCCAGGCATAGATGGATCTGGAATTCGGATGTTCAGGGTGCTGTTTCCCCTCCTGGCAGCACCTGCCTTTCCTCTACCAAACCCAGGCACAGCCCTTGGGATGTTTTATTAACAGGGAATGGTGTGTCTCCCAAACCCAACCTGCAACACTCATTCACTTCCAAGCTTTTAACTTGGTGTCAAATCTGCTGCTGTGGGAAGGAAACAGTGGCTCTGGTGGGGTTTTTGTTGTGGCTGTTGTTTTAAATTAGCTGGAATAAAGAGCCGAAATCCTCAGAGTGGTTCGGCTGCCACAGAGCTCCCTGTGTGCTGCTTACTGAGCCACATTCCTTTGAAATTCCAGGGGGATATGTGGCTCTGCAAAGGGAAGCTGTGTGCAGGTGAGCTGGAGCTGCTGTGCTTCCCCACTTTTGATTTTCCAGATGCTCTTATGGGATAGGAGGGATGTGAATGGGAAGCAGCACTAACTCCCGGGGCAAGGCCTTGCTCCCACAGTTCCCTGCCCCAGAACTACCCTTTAAATGCTGTTTCCCCAACTCCTGCAGCCAGAGTCCCGCTGTGTGGGCTCTGCAGGAGCCTTTCATACTGGCCAAGCTGCCCCTTCCACTCTGGTTTCCTCCACTCTCTATTTTGCTGTCATTTGCTCTCAGATGTTGCCACCATCAAGCCACAGCTCTGCCATCCCTCAGGAGTGGGTATTATCCAGCATCTGGATAGGAATTACAACTTCAGGCTGCTTCGAAAATCCCGCCAGCCACATTTTTGCCAAGGCAACGAGTAACTGCAGCCCCTGCTGAAGTCCAGAGGACTCAAAATCAGGCCAGAACTCGCTCGTCAGCACAATTGGCATTAGCCTCATTTCACAGATGGAGAACAGCCACCGAGAGGGAACGGCTGAGACTCGTGGGTGGGAAAGGCTGGAAGAAGGCACCTAAATACGCAGTGAAATGTCCTTAAATTAAGAAGCCTGATTTGGGAGCTACAAGGGCTCTGGCTGGAGCCTGCAGACTGGGGCACCCTCATGGATATTTCCTTCCCCCCAGGTGAGCACACACAGGTTGGCCCTATTGCTCATGCCTCCTGTTGCTTCCCAAGAGCTACCTGTGGAATGCAAAACTGGTGCTCTCAGATGCTCTCTCAGGATGCACCGACATGACACGGAGCCAGTCTGGAGGCACAAGTCCTGCCACCACCTCAACTCTGCATCTCCCAAGCTCGTTTCCTGCTTTCCCATCAAAGATGTTAAGGCTGGGGACACTTAATGAAGACTCATCTAAGCTCAGATCTGTTTCTACATGCTTTGCAGTCCATGGGAACACCACCTTGCCCAAGACTCAAAGGTAATGAATATTTTCTCATCTCTGTTTGCTTCTCTCTCTGGGTGCCTCTTTGCACTCAGCAGAGATGGAAGCCAAGCCTGAAGTTGGGCTGTCTCTGCTCCACCAGACACAGCACAGGAAGCCCCTTGTCCTGCTGTGCTCCCGGGAGCAGGAGCAGCACAACGGGCAGCGCTGAGCTCCCTGTGGAAGCGGAGCAGCAGGACCAAACCCCTCGGAGCAGGCTGAGCACTGCATCCCTTGGAAACCTCAGAGGAAACCTGGGCAAGCAGATTGTAATTACCTGGCGTGGCACAGGCCCAGAATGGCAGCACTCACTCCTGTCCAAACCCAGCTCCTTACAAAACCCTGGGAGCAGCGGCTGGGATCTTGCCACTGTGCCCTTGGTGAAAGACGCCACCTTGGTGTCCCCAGTGCTGTGCCCTGGCGCTGCTCCTGCCCTTTCCCAGGGCATGAACATCACACCAAGTACTGCCCATGCTGCCACCACAGCTCCAAGTGTCCCTCAATACTCCTGCTTCAGAAGAACAGTTGCAGAGCCCTGTGCTGTCACTGGGGGGAAGCTCTGCCACTGTCCCTCTGGGGACAGTGCTGTCACACAGCCCAAGACACAGCTCTAAGAAAGGGAAGCAAGTTTAATTATTGAGACCATTCTGCTTCCCAGAGGTGACGTCCAAAGGGAGCGTACACAGGTGAGCCAGGCAGCTCGGAGCAGGTGGGGGGGAGTGGAGCCAGGGGTCCTGGGAAAGGATGGGAGCATCCAGAAGAACCACGCTGGGACCTCCGATGGAGATCCAACCATGACTGTCATTTGGGAGAGCTGGCACCATGCTGGGGCTCACTCCCACTGCTGCTGGGGCAGGCAACCAACTTGTGGAACATGGGCCATGCCCCAGGGTTGGGGATGGTCAGTGACACAGGGGGGGATCTCAAAGGGGGAACCCCAGAGCAGGGAGGCACATCCCAGCACCCCCAGCCCAGCTCTCTGGGGAGAAGAAGTGGAAGAGCTGGGAAGCAGCTGCTGTGTGCAGGGAAGGGGGCCCAGCACCATGGTTCATCTCAGGTCACCGCTTGTCTAAGGACAGCCAGGCAGAGCCCCGGGCTGTCCCAGGAGCAGCAGCAGGCCCCAGGCAGGGGTGAGGGGCTCAACACCTGCCCCAGCTCGGCCTCTGCATGCACAGGTGTGCACAGGGGAAGGGCTGTAGGAGAGGCTGGCAGCGGGGTGTCAGGACAGGGGTGCTGGGAGTGGGGTGCTGGTAGCAGAGTGTCAGGAGCTGCCTGCGTGTGGACAGGTGTGCAGCGAGGCCAAGCCTCAGTCTGCTTTCCTGCTCCCACCACCCTGTCCCAGCCTCCCTGAGGGCTCTGGACTTGTCCCACCACCACGGCTGGGAGGGGCTCTTTTAGCACAGAGAACCCCCACACAACCGAGCCCTCCGTGCCTCAGCTGCCCATGCAGGGACCCTGAGACACCCCGGGACACCCTGTCCTACCTTGCAGTCCGTCAGGCAGGATCTGACCGAATACTCCTCCGATTGCAAGTACTTCTCCAGCAAGAGGTCGAACTCCTCGTATTTTTCCTGAGCGTGTTGGTCCAGCCGCTGGTACGCCTGGACACAGCTGCTACAGGCCTCGTCGCCCAGCGCCCCGGCCGCCGCCACCACCAGGTCCTCCATCAGGTTGTCCAGGCTGCAGTTGAGGCCGTCCGGGCCGGCCATCTCCCGCAGCAGGTCCCAGATCGTGTAAGTATCACAAAAGGAGAGGTTGAAGTTCCTGAAGTAAGCCTGCAGGAAGGTCCTCTTGGAGGAGGACGAGGCGAAGAAGGGCGCGGCGGCGGCAGCAGCACCAGCGCCGGGGCCGGGGGGCGAGCGCAGGGGCGCTCCGGGGGCCCGCGGGCGCTGCGGGGCGAGCAGCCGGGCACACGC
>WBMV01001927.1:420841-441665 GCA_013396655.1 Campylorhamphus procurvoides | reverse complement strand
CCCAGAACACAGAAAAGCACCCCAAGGCACCCCCCAGGCACTCCAAAGTGCCCCAAGGACACACCAAAGCACTTCAGGGCACCCCCCAAGCACTCCAAAGTGCCCAAAGGACACACCAAAGCACCCTAGAGCCTCCCCACAGCACCCCATAGTCCCCTCCAAAGCACCCCATAGTCCGTCCCCCGCTCCCCCCAAGGAACCCCAAAGCACCCTGGCCAGCGAGGGTCCTGGTTCTCCCACCCACCCACCTCCGTGGCTCAGGGATGGGTGTCCCTCTGTGCAGCAGTGGCAGAGCCTCCCTCGTGGGGACAGGGCAGGTGGGAGCCGAATACACTTCCCCAAAGCCCTGCCAGAATACACTTCCCTAAAGCACCAGGGTGGCTTTTCCCCAAGGACAGGGAAGCTGGGACCGGGATGATCCCAGCACTGGCAGTGCCCTCCCACACCAGGTGCCACTCCCAGCGCAGGCACATCAGCTCAGCCAGCCAAGGAAAGCACCAAACCTGGTCCAGGGACCTCCAGGGTTGGTGCCACGGCCACAGCTCGGCTGTGAAACCCCCCAGGAGCCAGGGCTGGNTCCCTGGAAGTGTCCAAGACCGGCTTGGACGGGGCTTGGAGCAATAGGGGAAGGTGCCCCTGTCCGTGTCAGAGGGTGGATTAGAAGGTGTTTCAGGTCCCTCCCCGCCCGAGCCATCGCTGTCCCCGCTGTCCCCGCTGTCCCCGCTGTCCCCGCAGCCCGTCCCTGGCGCTCTGCTGCCCCCGCGCGGACAGCGGTGGCACTGCGGGGTCCCAAAGCGCTCCGGGACACCCCAAAACTTCCCAGAGCCCCCCAAAGCACCCCCCAAATACTCTANAAGCACCAGGGTGGCTTTTCCCCAAGGACAGGGAAGCTGGGACCGGGATGATCCCAGCACTGGCAGTGCCCTCCCACACCAGGTGCCACTCCCAGCGCAGGCACATCAGCTCAGCCAGCCAAGGAAAGCACCAAACCTGGTCCAGGGACCTCCAGGGTTGGTGCCACGGCCACAGCTCGGCTGTGAAACCCCCCAGGAGCCAGGGCTGGAGGCAAACCATGGGGGGCATCAGCTGCCCACCCCAGAGAAGTCACCTGCCTGTAGATGTGTGCTGGGCACAGGGCCAGAGCTGCAAATGCCCACGCTAAGGTGAGAAAGGAGATGAAGCCACCAGGTTAAATAGAACCACAGACGTGTGGGGAGATCCAGCTGAGGCTGCTCAGGGTGTGACAGCCTTACAGTGCCCCAGGACCTGCCCTCTATCCTTCTCCCCTCGCCCTCCGTGCTGCCCTCGCCTCTTTTCCTTCTTTCTCCACCCCACGTGCCTGTGCTGCCTCTTCTGTGCCAAAATAGGATGGGAGGCTGAAGGGGTGTGGAAGGATGGAGGGCAGTTAAAGGCTAGAAAGGAGTGGGGTCTGGAAAAGGTGTGGAGACCAAAGAGGGTGGGAGGCTGGGAAAATTGTAGTGGGAAACGGAGTCTGAGAGCCTGGTGAAGGACGGGAGGCTGCAAGGGAGCAGAGTCCAAGGAATAACTGGGGACCACTGAATTAAGTGGAGCTTTAACATAAAGCTGAGGCCTAAAAGGGGTAGGAGGAAAGGGGGAGTGGGACATGGGGGGGAAAGTGAGGGGCAAAGGGATGCTGAATGCATAGTGGAGCCGCCCCAAAAATGCGGAGGTTTAGAGGGAGTGGGAGGTGGGGCTTGATGGGGCTCCCTCCCTTCCCTGCCCTGCCCTTCCCGGCCCCCGGGCTCCGTGTCATGGAGCCGGCCGTGCACTAGAGGACAGCCGAGCTCCACGGGAGTGATCCGGGCAGGAGCCGTGTCCATGGACACCCCACAGCCCCGAGTATCCCGCAGCCCCGAGCATCCCGCAGCCTGGAACATCCCAGAGCCCCGAGCATCCCACAGCCCCGAGCATCCCACAGCCTGGAACATCCCGCAGCCCAGAGGGGTGGGGTGGGGATTTGGTGCTTCTGCATCTGTGTGGAGTTAAGAGATCTTTGTGCTTTATTGAAATCCCAAACTGGGAGCAGGTCAGGAGCTTTGCTGGGGGCAGTTCTGGAGGGTCCTGGAGCTGCAAAGTTCCCTTTAAATGTTCCCTTTCTCCCCAGTTTAGGGTCAGACAGGGTGGGGGCTTTGGGTGCTCCCAGGAGCTGCTGCTTGTGTTAAAATTAGAGATGAATAAAAGCATACGGGACATCCCACCCCTGGTGGTGTGGTGGGCACACAGCCCGTGTTGGGGGTCCCCAGCTGGTCCCCTCCTGAGCCACAGGCTGTCCCCACAGAGGGGGATCCCAGCTGGGAGCTGGCTCTGCCTCCCAGATCCCATCTAGAGCTGGAAAGTGTTTCCTGATGTGTAACCTCCACTTCACCCTGTCCTCCATGTGGCCATGGGCGTCGTGGCCTCGACACCAGCCCCTCCTGTCCCTGCACACCCACTCTGTGCTCCCTCCTCTGCTGCTCCTGGTGGGCAGGGAGTGGTCCCTCACCTCCATCACGCACCTTCTGAGGTGTCTCCTTCCAGGGATCCACCCCATCCTGCAAGGACAGAGCAGGGGCTGGACCCGCTGGACTGGCCCCACCTTTGGGTGGCTCCTTGAGGGGGGAGATGCCTTCCCACACAGCCCATCCCCTCTCACAGCGTGGGCAGGTGGGTGTCCCCAGCCATGGTGCCACCACCCTGGGTGTCCAGGCCTCTGTGGGTCCCTGCCATGGGCACTGGGCTGCCCTGGCAGTGGGTCCAGGGTGTGGGGGCCAGCAGGGCTGGGATGTGTGGCCCCTGCTCGGGGGGGAGCAGAGCAGCTGTGTTTACTTTCCATCTGCTGGAGGGAACAACAGGGGAAATTTTTTTGTTATTCATTTTATTTTTTTTGAGGCTTTGTGTGTCCTTCACCAGCCAGAAACCATCGTGTAAACATCCTGCTGCTTCTCCAGGAGGGGAGAGTGTGGGGTGGAGGAGGTGGTCTGGCCTCCCACTCTGCAGGGCTGCCCCCCTTGCCCACCCACCACAGGGCCAGGCAGCACAGGAGGGTGCTGGCATTCCCCCAGCTCAGCATGATCCCTGTCACCTGGCCAGTGACCACACCAGTCCCCAGGAAAGCAGGGGACACTCTGGCTGCAGCCTCCTGCCGGTGCCAGCCCCAAGCACAACCCCAACAGCCAAATACCCTGCCATAAATGATCCGTGCTGTCCCTTCAGAGGGAGAGAGGTGGTGTTGGGGTGGCTTTGGGCAGCTCCTCCTGGGGGGGAAGAGAGAGGGGGTGTCCTGGGAGCAGAGAGTTGGGATACCCAGGGAAAGTGCCCAGCCTGCATCCCACGGGCTGTGGAGTTTGACTGGAGAGTGCGTGGGGAGCAGAGTGAAGGGAAGGCTCAGAGAGGGACACACGGGAGCAGCACAGGGATTTGGGTTGCTCAAACATCCCTCAAGGCTTCCCTTTCCCATGCTCCAAGCAGGAGCACCGGCATCTTGTGGTGGAGCCTGGGGCTGAATTAACCATCAGGGTGTCCCAGACAGTCTCCAGAATCCCATGACTGGAATACCGATGAGGGATTTCCTGACTGCCCACCATCCTCCCCTCCACGGCCACAGCTCTGCATCACCTGCCCAGGCCCTGCTGCTTCCAGGGTGGGGGCAGAGGGACGAAGGGGCACAGCGCTGGTGGCAGAGGGCTCTGGAAGAATGTGGTCAATCACTGCACAAAGCTCCCTGAGCCCTCGTGCTGTGCCAGGAGCAGGAGGCAGAGGCTCAGCCCTCGCACACGCTGCTGCCTCTGCCAGCGCTTCATCAGCAGGTTTGTTCCGAGGCGCGGCCACCCTGATTAATCCAGGCTGCCTCGCTGGGATGCTGATTTCTGAGCCTGCCAGAGAGCACATTTCTGGTTATTATGCACAGAAAATTGTTCAGGTTCTGGCTGAATTACCGGTGTCCAGGGAAACGGAGCGAGGCCTCCGTGGCACCGATGCTAATGGCTCTGCGGCGCTGCCAGTGCCTCTCTGTGGGTGTCGGGCAGGCTCAGGGAGCCTGGGACAAACCCTGAGGCTGAGGGACATCAATCCTGCCCTGAACGGGAGAGAGGAGACCCACCACTGGCCCAGAACAGCATCATCTCCAGTGGGTAGGAGGGGAAGCATCTGACTTTGAAGGAAACCCTCCTGACCTCAGTGTTCAGACCAGCTGTTGACTCATTTAACATCATCCCCTTGGCCAAGGAAACTTGGAAGAGCATGGTCAGGCCATGCTGGAGCCCAACTGTTCCCTCCCACTCCTTGTAGCTCAGAGAAGAGCACTGGGTGCTGTCCCAGGGCTGGGTGAGCACAGGGATTTGCTGGATGCTGTTCCTGCCTGGAGCAGAGCACTCTGGCAATGCCAGCAGAGCATCCTCCACCTGGGCAGGGGGCACAGGGGAACATCCTCAGTGAGAACTGGGGTGCAGCTCCATGGCTGAGGGCTGGGACAAGGGCTGTGGGGACATCCAGCCTCCACTGGGGACATCCAGCCTCCACTGGGGACATCCAGCCCCGGGTGGGACCAGATTCAGTGCCTGGGAGAGGCTCAGCTTTGTTTACCCTGCAGCTTCTGCTGTGGCTGGGGTTTGTTATGGGGTCAGGCAGATTGGGTTGTTTTCCTGAGCTTTACAATTTCCTATGTGGTGCTTTAATAGACGTGAGGGCGCCTCCAGCCCCCGAGACACTCGGGTTTGGTTTGGAAATGGAAGTGAGCAGAGAAATAAATGCACCCAGGCAGCGCCCTCCCCTCCCCACCGCCCCTCTCCCTCTCTCACTATCTCTCCACAGTCCCTCCCCAGCTTCCTCTGGCTTGGGGGAACCTTGTTTAAAGCAAACACAATATATTTTTAACGAGGGCTGTTAATGAGCCCCGGCCCCAGCCCGCTGTGCGTGGCTTCCTCAGTGCTGGGCCAGGGCTCCTGGAGCTGCATGGCAGCCTTGGCAGCGGCTCCTTCACAGAATCGGAATTATTTAGGTAGGAAAAGCCCTCTGGGATCCAGTGCAACCATTCCCCCAGTGCTGCCAAGGCCACCACTGCCCCATGTCCCCAAGTGCCACATCCACATAGTTTTTAAACCCTTCCAGGGATAAGGACTCCACTGGATAAGCCTTTCCATGAGGAAATTTTCCCTAAAATCCAACCTGAATGTTCCCTGGTGCATCACGAGGCCATTTCCTCTAGTCCCGTCCCTTGTTCCTTGGGAGAAGAGACAGACACATTTCCTCTACCCTGGGTGCAGCCGAAGGGCAGGTCCCCATCGTGCCAGGGTGACACACCCCATGGCACAGGGGGTGCCCACTGGCATCCTGCTCCTGGCANTGAGAACTGGGGTGCAGCTCCATGGCTGAGGGCTGGGACAAGGGCTGTGGGGACATCCAGCCTCCACTGGGGACATCCAGCCTCCACTGGGGACATCCAGCCCCGGGTGGGACCAGATTCAGTGCCTGGGAGAGGCTCAGCTTTGTTTACCCTGCAGCTTCTGCTGTGGCTGGGGTTTGTTATGGGGTCAGGCAGATTGGGTTGTTTTCCTGAGCTTTACAATTTCCTATGTGGTGCTTTAATAGACGTGAGGGCGCCTCCAGCCCCCGAGACACTCGGGTTTGGTTTGGAAATGGAAGTGAGCAGAGAAATAAATGCACCCAGGCAGCGCCCTCCCCTCCCCACCGCCCCTCTCCCTCTCTCACTATCTCTCCACAGTCTCTCCCCAGCTTCCTCTGGCTTGGGGGAACCTTGTTTAAAGCAAACACAATATATTTTTAACGAGGGCTGTTAATGAGCCCCGGCCCCAGCCCGCTGTGCGTGGCTTCCTCAGTGCTGGGCCAGGGCTCCTGGAGCTGCATGGCAGCCTTGGCAGCGGCTCCTTCACAGAATCGGAATTATTTAGGTAGGAAAAGCCCTCTGGGATCCAGTGCAACCATTCCCCCAGTGCTGCCAAGGCCACCACTGCCCCATGTCCCCAAGTGCCACATCCACATAGTTTTTAAACCCTTCCAGGGATAAGGACTCCACTGGATAAGCCTTTCCATGAGGAAATTTTCCCTAAAATCCAACCTGAATGTTCCCTGGTGCATCACGAGGCCATTTCCTCTAGTCCCGTCCCTTGTTCCTTGGGAGAAGAGACAGACACATTTCCTCTACCCTGGGTGCAGCCGAAGGGCAGGTCCCCATCGTGCCAGGGTGACACACCCCATGGCACAGGGGGTGCCCACTGGCATCCTGCTCCTGGCATCCTCCTCCTGGCATCCTGCTCCAGGCACGGGCAGTTGCTGCCCTGGGGATCTGCCCCTGGCACTTGTTCTGTGTTGATAAGGTGCCAGCAAAGCCTTTCTCTGGGCCTTTCCCTGCTCTCCCAGGCCCTGAGGGCAAACATTCCTGGCATATTTGTCATGGCCGGCTCAATACAGCATCCTTCAGAAAAGAAAAAATCAAATAAAAGAAAATCCGGTTCTTCCACTGCTCCCTCGAACATTCTTTTACACTTCAGCTTTTTGATTCCAGCCCTGAATAACCCTCTTGATGGGGAGGCCTGAAGAGCTGCAGCCTTTACCCAGCCACAGCAGGGATGGAGGGTGGGCTCAGCTGGGGCAGGGGGCACAGGGGGAGCCCCTTCCCCTGCTCCTGGCACCCACAGGGACCCTGGTGTCACCTGTGGCACCCACAGGGACCCTGCTGCCACCTATGGCACCCACAGGGACCCTGCTGNATGACTGGAATACCGATGAGGGATTTCCTGACTGCCCACCATCCTCCCCTCCACGGCCACAGCTCTGCATCACCTGCCCAGGCCCTGCTGCTTCCAGGGTGGGGGCAGAGGGACGAAGGGGCACAGCGCTGGTGGCAGAGGGCTCTGGAAGAATGTGGTCAATCACTGCACAAAGCTCCCTGAGCCCTCGTGCTGTGCCAGGAGCAGGAGGCAGAGGCTCAGCCCTCGCACACGCTGCTGCCTCTGCCAGCGCTTCATCAGCAGGTTTGTTCCGAGGCGCGGCCACCCTGATTAATCCAGGCTGCCTCGCTGGGATGCTGATTTCTGAGCCTGCCAGAGAGCACATTTCTGGTTATTATGCACAGAAAATTGTTCAGGTTCTGGCTGAATTACCGGTGTCCAGGGAAACGGAGCGAGGCCTCCGTGGCACCGATGCTAATGGCTCTGCGGCGCTGCCAGTGCCTCTCTGTGGGTGTCGGGCAGGCTCAGGGAGCCTGGGACAAACCCTGAGGCTGAGGGACATCAATCCTGCCCTGAACGGGAGAGAGGAGACCCACCACTGGCCCAGAACAGCATCATCTCCAGTGGGTAGGAGGGGAAGCATCTGACTTTGAAGGAAACCCTCCTGACCTCAGTGTTCAGACCAGCTGTTGACTCATTTAACATCATCCCCTTGGCCAAGGAAACTTGGAAGAGCATGGTCAGGCCATGCTGGAGCCCAACTGTTCCCTCCCACTCCTTGTAGCTCAGAGAAGAGCACTGGGTGCTGTCCCAGGGCTGGGTGAGCACAGGGATTTGCTGGATGCTGTTCCTGCCTGGAGCAGAGCACTCTGGCAATGCCAGCAGAGCATCCTCCACCTGGGCAGGGGGCACAGGGGAACATCCTCAGTGAGGGTTGGGGTGCAGCTCCATGGCTGAGGGCTGGGACAAGGGCTGTGGGGACATCCAGCCTCCACTGGGGACATCCAGCCTCCACTGGGGACATCCAGCCCCGGGTGGGACCAGATTCAGTGCCTGGGAGAGGCTCAGCTTTGTTTACCCTGCAGCTTCTGCTGTGGCTGGGGTTTGTTATGGGGTCAGGCAGATTGGGTTGTTTTCCTGAGCTTTACAATTTCCTATGTGGTGCTTTAATAGACGTGAGGGCGCCTCCAGCCCCCGAGACACTCGGGTTTGGTTTGGAAATGGAAGTGAGCAGAGAAATAAATGCACCCAGGCAGCGCCCTCCCCTCCCCACCGCCCCTCTCCCTCTCTCACTATCTCTCCACAGTCCCTCCCCAGCTTCCTCTGGCTTGGGGGAACCTTGTTTAAAGCAAACACAATATATTTTTAACGAGGGCTGTTAATGAGCCCCGGCCCCAGCCCGCTGTGCGTGGCTTCCTCAGTGCTGGGCCAGGGCTCCTGGAGCTGCATGGCAGCCTTGGCAGCGGCTCCTTCACAGAATCGGAATTATTTAGGTAGGAAAAGCCCTCTGGGATCCAGTGCAACCATTCCCCCAGTGCTGCCAAGGCCACCACTGCCCCATGTCCCCAAGTGCCACATCCACATAGTTTTTAAACCCTTCCAGGGATAAGGACTCCACTGGATAAGCCTTTCCATGAGGAAATTTTCCCTAAAATCCAACCTGAATGTTCCCTGGTGCATCACGAGGCCATTTCCCATTGTCCTGTCCCTTGTTCCTTGGGAGAAGAGACAGACACATTTCCTCTACCCTGGGTGCAGCCGAAGGGCAGGTCCCCATCGTGCCAGGGTGACACACCCCATGGCACAGGGGGTGCCCNATGGGGAGGAGGGAGCTGTAGGTTCAAAGAGTGTCTGTGGGGCTTGTGTGTGGCAGGAACATGGGAAGGGTGGCACTGGGTGGCCTTAAGTGAGGCCTGGAGAGCAGGGAGTGATAAATGAAAGGGGTTATGTTGTATATTCTTATTGAGATAAGGCAAAAGGATCCCAAGAATTCCCTGACATGCTGGTGTCTGAGTGCTGAGCCCACTGTGGTGGCATCAGACTGGTCACCCTATGGCTCAGCAGGTGGACCCAGCACCATCACCTTACCCCCATCCCATCCCATCCCATCCCATCCCATCCCATCCCTCTCCCTCCTCACCACCCACCCTCCTTTTGTGCCCTTTCTTCCCCGAACCCCCCATCCTGCTCGTTTATAAGTGGTGGATTTGGGGTGAGCAGCTGCACTTCCATCCCAGAGCTCCCCAAGGACTTGCCCTTCCCAAGCCAAGGCATCGCCCCTGGCTCGCCCTGCCCTGCCCTGCCAGGGCACTCCCCGGTGCCACCCGTGCCAAGCCTTGCCAGGAGCCAGGGCTGCTGCTGCCGTTCAAAGGACACCTGGCTCCGGGGGCGAGGCCTTCAGAGAACATTCCCAGCTTGGGAAAAAGCCTCCCAGGCTCTTCCCCAGCTGTTTGCCTCCCTGGCACTCGTGGATGAGGCTGGCACGTTGCCTCCTCGGTGCCAGTTCTGAGGTACCACCTCAGCACTAGGCACGGCCAGGGTGGGACGGGCTGGAGACCCCTGTGCCCACCGTGGTTTGGGGGCTGGGAGAGGGCAAGGAGGAGAGAGGGGGCAGCGGGGAGGGGGCAGCAAAGCCCCCCTCCCCATGGGCAGCTGCCCTGCCCTGCCGAGGCCCCGCGATGCTCTCGGCTTTCCCACTCCCACCCCCTCATCTTCCCCCAGGAAAGTGATGTTTTTGGAGAAGAATGAAAGGAAAGCCCAGGAACGCTCACTGTGCTAATTCTGTCAGGGAGCCAAGAAATATGAAGCACCCCTTTGTTTTTTGGAGCAATTATCCTCCGCAATTTGCCTTTTTCTATCTCCATGTGTGCAAAATGAGCCATTACATCCCCCCTTATCTGCGGGGGGATCTGGCCTGTGGTCCCACCCCTCTCCTCTCACGCACTCCCAGGCAGCACCACCTGTGCCACACTGAGACACCCAGCCCAGCTCCCCCTTGACCAAAGAGGCAGAAAGATGCAGGGCATCTCTGAAAACACAGAATCCCAGAATCCCTGAGGTTGGAAAAGCCCTCCCAGCCCACAGAGCCCACCCTGTGCCCGGTGCCCACCTTGTCCCCCAGCCCAGAGCTCTGAGTGCCACGGCCGGTCCTGCCTTGGGCACCTCCAGGGCTGGGCACTCCAACCCTCCCTGGGCAGCCCCTGCCAAGGCCTGACCACCCTTTCCATGAGAAAACTCTCTGATCAGTGAATCCTGAGCATGGGCATTTGCCACAACAGGCTCTAACCTGAACACTGTGGCTGTTCCCCCACAGCCATCCCCTGCAGCACCCCGATATCTCCCTGGGAGAGGTCCCCATCCTCCATTTCTCATTCAAACACCAATGGGGTGACTCAGAGTAGCCTTTGGAATGGTCTGTTCTGCCCCAGCTGCCTGAAGTTCCATCAGCCATCCCCCAGATTCCCACTGAAGTGCCCACTCCAGCTGTGGAAATACCAGAGCTGTGCCAGGAGTCACAGTGGCCCAGGGGGTGTGTGTCTGTCTGTGTGTCTGTGTGTCTGTGTCACTCCGAGGGTCCCACTCCAGAAACCAGCACTAAAGCAGCTCTCTGGGAACTCTGGGATCCTCCAGGACCACAGTCCCACCTGTGAGCTGCGTGACAGGGCAGCAGGGGCACGGCTTTGTGCTCCATGTGCTGCCCTTGATCCCCCCACTCAGATTTCCAACCTTCAGGGATGAGGTCGGGGCTGGCAAAGGCTCTGCAGAGGCATCAGAGCCTCCCCCTCCTCTGGCTGCCCCTGCACTTGGCTCTCCATCACAGCAGCTCCTCCCGCAGCCCCTTCCCAAGCCAAGGGCTCCCCGAGACCCCCCTTATCTCTCTGCAGGGCTGGAAGCTTTTACGAGGGGCTTTTCTTTAAGGCACAGAGCAAATCTGTGGTGTGTAAAAGCTGAGCCAGGAATGCTGCAGGTCCAGCGGGTGCTGCAGGGCCAGCCCTGCCTGGTGACACCGGTCTGGGGTCCCATCCACAGTGCTGCCAGTGGCAAATGTGACTTCAGAAAGAGCTGCCAGATAAAACATTCCTGGGCTTGCTGGCTGAAGGATTTGAGCAGTGTTCCTGCCTTTCCTCTCAGCGCTCAAGGGGAGCTTATAAAAAGATGGAAAGCGACTTTTTGCATGGATAGACAGTGACAGGACAAGGGAGAACTGTTTTAACTTAAAAGAGGGGACATTTAGACTGGATATTAGGAGGAAATCCTTCTCTGGGAGGGTAGTGAGGCCCTGGCACAGTTTTCTCAGAGAAGCTGTGGCTGCCCCATCCCTGGAAGAGTCCAAGGCCAGGTTGGAAGGGGCTTGGAGCACCCTGGGCTGGTGGAAGGTGTCCCTGCCCATGGCAGGGGTTGGAACCAGATGAGCTTTAGGATCCTTTCCAACACAAACCATGATTCCATGATTTAACAGCCCTCTCATGTGTTCCTCTCCCACGGAAGCGACTCGAGCCCTCCACGTGCACAGAAGTGGTGGCCGGGACAGAGCTGGAGTGCTACGTGTGTCCCTGTGCAGAGCAGGGCCAGGGAAGCCACAGCAGGATAAACAAGGCTGAGCCCTTTGGGCTGCCCCACATGCAGCTCCAGAGAACATCCCAGAGCCCCCTCCCACATCCCTGCTCCAGCTGCAGCTGCCTCTGGCTCTCAGAGGGCCGGGAAACAGGGCTGGAGGGTGTAAACAGGGCTGGAGGGTGTAAACAGCCTGGGCTAAACAGGATGTGAGTGAGCTGTGTGGGGCTGTGCCAGGGCCGGAGCACGGACACGGAGCTGCTGCAGCACCAGGAATGGACCAGGAGTGGGGCTGGGGGAGCTGGGGGGGCACAGCACAGAACACCCAGACACGGCATCCTGCACCTGGCACCCAGTGCCCTCCCAGTGCCCCCTGCATGGTCTGACAGCAAGGGGGCTCAGCCTGGAGAAGAGAAGGATCCAGGGAGATCTGAGAGCCCCTTGCAGTGCCTAAAGGGGCTCCAGGAGAGCTGGAGAGGGACTGGGGACAAGGGATGGAGGGACAGGACACAGGGAATGGCTTCCCACTGCCAGAGGACAGGGATAGATGGGATATTGGGAAAGAATCCTTCCCTGTGACGGTGGGCAGGCCCTGGCACAGGTGCCCAGAGAAGCTGTGGCTGCCCCTGGATCCCTGGAAGTGTCCAAGGTCAGGCTGGACAGGGTTTGGAGCACCCTGGGCTGGGGGAAGGTGTCCCTGCCCATGGCAGGGGGTTAAAATGGGCTGGTCTGTACAGTCCTTTCCAACCCAAACCATTCTGGGATTCCCTGGTTCCACAGGCAGATGCTCCATGTTCACTCCACAGGCAGCTGGGATGCTTTGCCTCTGTTTCCTCAAAATCGCTAAAGAAAGGCTGGGAAGCAGCAGCTGCAAAAGTGCTGGTGAAAACCAAGAAACTGTGACTTAAATTTGATTTTCATATCTGTGTGAAGGTTCTTTGTGCAGTCTTGGAGCTGAAGGTCCTGTGGGAGCGCCGACGGGAGTGCTACAATTCAGGGAGGATTCAGTGGCAGTTCTGCATTAGGCTTTGTCCCAAAAAAGGGAAGGAAGAAAAAATCCCACCTGGAGGAAGCAGTGGAACCCATTTCCTATTGTAATGGCTGGGAAGAACAGGAGCCCCTGCCCAAAGCAGTGCTGGGCTCCTGCAATGTCTGGACAAACATTAGCCTAATGTTTAATGAGCTTCCTGCAGGATGAGCACACGAGCAGAGGATTTCCAGTCCCTGGAAAGGGACACAGCAGCTCTGGTGGGTGCAGGGGAGCTGGGTGCACCCCAATACCCCCATCTGCACAAGGCAACTGATTTTCTTATCAGAAGGAGCTGGCAGAGCCCCAGCTGTTCCAGCTGCAATAAAGGAGCTGGGGGTCTCCTGGCAGAGGGCAGCGGGGCACGAGCCAACCGCTCCCTCTTGGCCCTTCCTCGGGAACATCCTTGCCTGGAGGCTTTAATGGCAAACCCAAATGTGTGTGAGGAGGTGTAAGCCAAGGAGCCCGTGCCAGGTCCTGCTACCTACTTAATACCTGGGGCCTGTGCAGTTGTGACGATTCCCCGCTGGATAATGAATATTTTTAGCACTCTGCTCTAGTGCTTTCAGTGCCCGGAGAGCCTGGGTCCTGGCCGCCCTCCGAAGGCGGTGCTGAGCCTGCTGATGTTATTCCAAGGATGGCTTCCCCTATACGGATCCCAGGGGACTTACAGAATATCCTGATCTCTTTCTCTTTTATTATTTTTTTCCAGCTCTCTCTGATGTAAGCGGAAATAAATCCAGTGCTTTGGAAACAGGGAAAGCCGCCGGTGCCGTCGCCGCTCCGGCATCGGGCAGGAGCTCGGACAAAGGGCAGATCTGTCCCTGCCCGGCCCCTCCGGAGCCTGGGGCCGAAGGAAAGGTCCGTGCTGAGAGCAGAACGGGGGGGTGGCCCCTACCCTTTGGTCTGTGCGAGGGGCTCCATCTGGAAGCACTAAGGATGGGGGGAAAAGCTGAGTTTCCACTATTGTGTTTGGCCGGGATCTTGTTGTAGCGACTGCTGTTAATGCAAATCCCGTGTTGATTTTCTCCAGCTCACTTAGCGTGGTCACAAGGCAAAAAAGCAGGATTTCTCTCCAGCTGGAGCCAGCAGCCAGGGTGGAGGAGGAGGAGGAGGAAGAGGAGGAGGCAGAGGAGGAGGAGGAGGAGGGGGCCATGAGGGCATTGGGGTGTCAAAGTCCTCCCCAGCTCGATGCACAACCTTGGGGCACTGCAGGGAGGAGCCCACTGGGGTCTCCTCATGCCCCCTGGACATCCCTCATGGGTATTTTCTGGGCTTTGGGGATTATATTCCCAAAATTTCTGGCAGTTGCTGTTTCACCCTCCCTATGCCCTGAGAAAGAGCCAGCACTGCCTGAGCTCAGGCTGTGCCCAAGGCAGGGTCTCTGAGGTGTGTCCCACCCTCACAGTAAGTGCCCCAGGGCACGCACTTCCATCACAGGGCTCTGCCCTATTTATCACTCTTAGAAGAGCTTTTCCCTTGCAGGTTTCAGTAGGAATATGGGATGGTCGACAGTTCCTGGAGGGAAGCATTGAGCATTGGAACGGGCAGCCCATCACAAGCACCCCCAGCCACTCGAGGACAGATCCTCTTTTCCAAACAACCAGATTAATCCCACAGCCCTGAGAGCATCCCGGGGGTATCTCCTGAGTTACTCTCCCCTAATCCCAGAGGGATGTTTCCTCTGGGCCAGGGTCAGGGCGAGGCACTGCTGATAACTGGGAGATGCTTTGGGTGGGAGGTGATGGGGTCATCCATCCCACACTCCGGAGGGCACACGTGGCAGCCCCAGGGTCACTTCTCACCTTGGGCCGAGCTCTGGAGAACTTCAGGCAGGAATGAGAAAAATCCCTGTGACGTGGGGAGTGAGCCCCGACACCTCCTGGTTCCTGCCCTCCTGTGGCCCCGTGTCCCTGCCCTTCCCCACACCAGGGGCAGGGACAGGGTCGGCGGGTGACAATTTGAGCAAAAGCTGATCCCATTCCAGCTTCTTGAAGTCGTTGTGCCCTTGTAACGTGCTAATTCCTGGGCCAGGAGAATAATTGATTCCAGATTCGCAGAGCAGTGGTGCAGGAGGGCGATGGGGCTTTCAGCCCTGCCCACCTCCAGCACAGGGGCCTGCAGCTGTGGGGGCACCATGGCACAGCTCACCTTGGCAGCGCTGCCCACCTCCAGCACAGGGACCTGCAGCTATGGGGGGACCCTGGCCCGGCTCCTGCTGGGGCAGGGATGGTGCTGGGAAGGGCATCACTCCCCGGGCTGCTGCAGGGCTCGGATCTGCTGAGCTGGAAGGGCTGTGGGTGGCCGTGTGTCCCACCTCCTGACCCACCCGTGGTGCCCCCCCAGCTCATCCCACCCTCGTCCCTGGCTGCTGCAGGTGTCCCCACTGCGGGACATCTGCTCCTGCCCTGCCCTGCCCCAGCTCTGCGGGCCGGAGGTGCAGCTTCAACCTTTCCAAGAGTTCAGGGAGGTCAAAGGCTTTTTCCGACGGTTCTCACCGGGCTGCGCCTTCCTGGGATTGCATCAAGGCGAGAGACTCCGTGTTATCCGCCACATCCGACCCTGCACTGAGCTCATTCCTTGGCAGGGATGGGAACATCCCAGTTGGATTTATTCACCCATCTGCCGGTCCCACAGCTCCTGGAGGGGTTCCCTTTGGATCTGCCCTTCAGGACACGTCTGGCCAGAGAACCCACAGGCTGTGGGGAGGTGGGGAAGCTCCCCCAGACCCCCTGACCACACCGGGGGTCCCAACAGCCCCAAAATCCGGGCTCTGGCCAGGCATCCAGGGCAGCCTGGGAGCCCAGGGGGAGCCTCTGTGCAGGCAGGAGCTTGGCTGGTGAAGGTTGTGCTAGGGCAGAGTCAGGCCACGTTTATTTTTTTCCTTTAATAAAAAACTAATAAAGGAGAAAATGAAAAAATAATTTTCTGGAATTTGGCTGTGTCTGCCCAGTTTCCTCTGTCCGATCCACAGGGAAATGGATGTGCTGGCACGTGAGATGTGGGTCACTGTGGTGTGGATGCTGCAGGGCATTGCAACCCTTTTCTCTTCCCCTTCCCAATCCCTTTTTCCTTTGCAATTCCCTATTTTCCATTTTCTCTTCTCCTTTCTTTTTTCCCTTTCCTTTCCCATTTGGCTTCCTCTTCCCATTTTCCCTCCCTCTTTTCTCCTCCCCTTCCCCTTTTCTTTTCACCTTTTATTTTCCTTTTTCCTTTATTCTCTCCCTTCTCCATTCCCTTTCCCCACCTCTTTTCCCTTTTCCTTTCCCCTTCTGCTTCTTATTCTCCTTTCCCTTCCCCTTTCTTTTTCCCTTACCTCCCTCTCCACTTTCTTTCCTCTCCCTTCCCATTTTCCCCTCCCTCCTGCCACAGGACATGATCTGCATGTGGAGCCTCTCCATCACCGCAGGATCCCATCCCACCTTTATNCCCTTCTCCATTCCCTTTCCCCTCCTCTTTTCCCTTTTCCTTTCCCCTTCTGCTTCTTATTCTCCTTTCCCTTCCCCTTTCTTTTTCCCTTACCTCCCTCTCCACTTTCTTTCCTCTCCCTTCCCATTTTCCCCTCCCTCCTGCCACAGGACATGATCTGCATGTGGAGCCTCTCCATCACCGCAGGATCCCATCCCACCTTTATCCCACCTCTTCCCTGCTGCCCACCCGGTGCCTCCTCCTCTCTGCCCTCTCCACAGCCACCATCACTCCTTGGCAGGGTCCAGGTCCCCCTCCTGCCCCCCTTGCTGTTGTTTGGGGCTCCGAGCACTCCGGGGTGTAAATCCCTGCTCGGGGCCGGTCCCGTGTTATTTACGCTCCCGGTGGGACCCCGAGCGCTCTTTTATCCTCCCCTTTAATCCGAACCAGAGAGGGCTTTGGCTCAGAAGGCTCCGCAGCGCTCCCGCTCCGTCCCCCGCCCAGCCCCGCTCCTTGGAAGTTCAGATAAGGGGAAGATTTATACCGGCGAGGGGGGGGTTAAGCGAGAGCCGCTTTTGGGGGTTCTTTGAAGATAAATTTAACTTGTTCTTATCTGGGCTCCGTGCACTCAACCAAATGTGAGTGCTGGGGGCTGGGGAGGGGGGGCTGGTTTTAATCTTTGGCCCCTTCCATTCTGGGTTCATTACAGGGACATCCATCACTCCAGCCAGGTAAATAATTGGGGTCCCCGCTGTCACCCAGGGCAGCACTGGGAGCACTGGGAGTGCTGGTGGGTAACGCTGGCTCCCAGAGGAGCCCAAAGCACTGGCTCATCCCCTCTTTGGGGTGGTGGGTGGAAATGGGGGTCCCAGCCTCGTGGGGCACCAATCACAACCCCCATGTCCGCTGACAGCCCCGACCCCGCGGCTGGAGCTAATGAGCAGGGGCTAATTAGTGACCCACGCGCTCGGGGCCAGGCTCTTGGCGCCAGGGGTTATTAAAGCGCTGCCAGCTGGGAGGGGTGGGGTTTGGGGGGTCCCATCAGTGGGAGGGGGTTCACAGAGCGGCTGTCCAGGAGCTTTGCACTTGCCTTGTCCCCCTGCAGGTTCTTTGCCCCAAAACCTTCAGGGGAGCAGCATTTTGGGGTGACCTGAGTGGCCTCAGGTGGCAGCCCTGGGGTACCTGTGCTCCCCATGCCTGGGCTCAGCATGTAAATGCTTTTTTGTTCATTTTTTTTGCATTTCCTTTTCCAGACAGTTTCTTGTGGTAGGAAATTTGGGGTGAGAGGTTGAAGGTTTTCTCAGAGGAGGGCTGTGTGTGAGCAAGGAAAGGATGAGGAAAAGAAAGTGTGTGGGAGATCTTTCTCTCCTGCCTGGCCTCTATGCAAAGGCAGCCACAGGTTTGCTGTTCCCTGTTCCCACAGGTCCCATCCCTTCCCTGGAGCCCGCCTGGCACCCAGGACCCCCCCGATCCCAGTGCCATGGCGAGCTGGAGCCCCATCCTGGGCATGGTGGCAGTGCCTGGAGCAGCCACGTGTCACTGCAGAGGCCACTTCCCGCAGCCCCACAGGCTGGTTGTGCCTGACCCATGACCTTGGGGTCAGCAGGTATTACAAACCCACCCCATTCCTGGGGGGAAACGAGCCCCCAGCCCTGCCAGGAATGCAACAGGAGCAAAGAGCATCCCAGGGTGGGCACTGCAGCTCCAGAGCCCTCTGCTCCAGGCCCATCGAGCCACGGACTGGCTCCTATCGCTGATCCCATCACTAATTTATGTCCCAGGGCTGGGGCTGCCAGGGCTGCCTTAACTCACTGGGGAGGGAGGGCAGGTCCTGGCAGCAGCCATATATCTGCCAGGGGTTATCTGGGAATGCAGCCCCGCTCTCCTGACCCTGGGAAGCAGCCGTGCCCTCCCCTGCCAGGGTCCCCTCCTTGCCCCGGGGCTCTCCAGGCTTGTCGGCTCTGTCCCTGGGAATGCTGGATGTTAACCCAGCACAGAGGTGTGGGACACAGCTTTGGGGCAGGACCATGTGGGGAAATGGGGAGGGAAAGAGTCCTGGATGGGCATCTTGGTGGTTTTGCTTCCCAGCTGGCTTTTCCTATGGCATTTCACTGCCTCTTTGGCACAAGGGCTGTTTGACGATGCTCCAACCAGCAAGAAATGGTTAAAACCAGCCACAAGTGTTCAAAGTGTAATCAGAAAGGACAAATTGGTGAACAGAAGAGCTGGGGTAGGAAAGGATGAAATAAATGACTTCCCTAAGGCAGTACCAGCAGGTCTAGGAGGCAGATTGGTGTCTTATCCACCGAGCAATGATGGTTTCTGTGTGCTTTGTGCTCTCCCCATGTGGTGGGCCAGGTGGAAAGCACAGAGGAACCATTTCCTCTCCTTCCCACTCCCCCTGGAAAGCGAATGCCGTGGAGCAGCAGCGATCCATCAGGCTGAGGACATGTATTTGGGTTTCAATGGACTGGAAAGGAGGGAGTACCTGCGGAACAGGAGGCGGGGTTTTGCATCTGGTTGTTGAAAGGTCGGGGACCCTGGGGGTTTCAGGGCTTCTCCTGATAAATTGAGGCTGTGTACTCAGATTCTGTCCCGTATTGACCCCTCTCCACCTGGGAATGGGATGGGGGCCCCTTCCTGGAGCTGGGCATCACCCTGGCTGAATGTGAAGGGTCAAAAAAGCCCTGGTCTTGCTCCCTGTGCCCCCTCATTAAAACAGTGTGTCCTTAGGGGTTGAATCCTCGGTGAGGCAGGAAGAGCTCCGTGTCCCCAGGTCTGACAGTGTGCTCATTTTCCAAATCCTTTGCTGGAGACTTCTCTTCCCGAGCTCCACTGCTGGAGCAGGATGGGGTGTCAGGGAGCCTGAGGGGGCTGTGGGTCACATCCCTGTGGGTCAGAAGGACAGGATCCTCCCTGGGAACTCTTTTCTACTCACTGGCATCCTCCAAGCATGGACAGGACAAGCTGTGGCCACCCCAGGGCACAGAAACGCCCCAGGCTGGATCTTGACAGTGGCTTTTCGTGGTGCCAGTGCTTGGGCAGGGAGCAGGCAGGGCAGGGAGCAGGCAGGGAGCAGGCAGGGCTGTTGAGAGCCACAACGTTTTGGGAAAGGCAGAGTCCTTCCTTTGGGGAGGACACAGAAAGCTCAAGCCTGACACAGCCCTGGAGTTCTTCCAGCAGGGAAGGGATGTGAGTGGAAACGGGAAAGGCGAAGCTGAGGACGGGAGCCTGTGGAATGGGAGCTCCAAAGGCTTTTATTTCAGCCTGGAGGAGCTGAGCTTCCCTGGAGGCAGGAGGGAGGACAGAGAATAGGGGAGGTCAGGTATAAGATGTGACTTTGGGGGGATACGGTGAGACTGAGGCAAAGGGAGAGAACAAAGTCCTGCAGCACTTCAGAGGCAGAAACTCTGCCAGGGAATTTGTGCCTCCACGAGAAACCCACAGGCAATAACAGGGAAGAGAAGGTGGGAAGGACACTGCGGGAGGGGGGGAGACTTCTCTGCCCCAGACTCCTTCAGAGCAAACCTTCCTGCCATGGCATTGCCAGGGCTGAGGGGCTGGCACAGCCCCGGAGGGTCCCGAAATCACTGGCACACAGCGAGTCCCAAGGACCACAAGACTCCTCCAGGGCTGCCCGAGGATGGAGCAGCTCAGCTGCCTCACTAAAGAGATCGGGCTGGGAAGTGGCCAAGGGAAAAAAATCACTACTAAAAGTGCCGATTCATCAACTTTGTCAGGAGCAGATCAGCACTGTTTGCCTCTTTGCTGCAGAAAAGGAGAAACACTCCCCAAATTACTGACTGTTTATTTCTTCTCTGTTTTCAAAATCCTGAAATTACAGTTAATGATAGGAAAACATATTAAAAATAAATGATCATCATGAACAAAACAAAAGCTCGTGAAAATCTGCCGGGAGCACATTTGGTTTGTCCTGGGCTCCACTGTGCAGATATTTCCCCTTCCCCCGTGGCTTTTTTAGCGTTTTCTTTGAGCTGTGACATCCTCAGCAGCCAAAGCTGCAGCTGGGGATGGATTGGGATGGAAAGGGGTGAGAAGAGCCCGTCCACAGGGATGATGAGGATGGAGCTGGGGTGGCAGGACCCCCAAAGGACCCTGGCACGTTGGGTGGGGTGGATGGAGCTGGGAATTTCACCTGCACATCCTCACTAACTTCAGGCCAAAGTTGAACCCGGTTGTTATTCTGCTCCCATGACTTTCCAGAGGGGGATTACAAAGTCCTTGAGGCGTAACTAGGTGCTAAAGTTATAATGAATAACTTTTTAATTAAGCTTGTGGTCCCCCCAAAAAAATACCTCGGTGAAAGATGGGAGAAAATCCCCCAGAGGAAATCTTTGCCCTACAAAGAGCGAGGCTGTGTGAGACCTGTAATGGCTCTAGCAGAAGGGCTCGCCCTTGGATAGAAAGTGAGAAAAGATGCCTTAATTGCTAATCCAGAGGAATTCAGAGCAACAGGCACAATGTCCCCTCCCCAGCACGAAGAGGATCTGCAGGGGATTCTTGGAACAATTAATCATGGGACAAATTCATTACAAACAAAGAGGTGAACCCAAAGGCTGGAGGTGTCTCTGGAAAAGGGATTTCGGGGAAGGGGAGGCAGCTGAGAGAGGGGTTTGAGCAGCTCCCAGCAGTGACTGCTCTGGGTGAGCACCAGTGGTGGCATTTCCTGGCTGCTGTGGCACTGGCGACCGGCTGCTCCGACGGGAAGAACCTTCATGCAGCTCATCCTGGGGGCTGGAGGAACGGGGGCAGGATTTGGGGAGCTGGTGGATACACCAGTGGCTGTGCTGGAAGGACTGGCAGGGCTGGCAGGAATGACGGGACAGGAAGGAATGGCAGGGCTGGCAGGGCTGGAAGAGGTGGCAGGACTGGCAGGGCAGGCAGGACTGGCAGGACTGGCAGGACTGGCAGGACTGGCAGGACTGGCAGGACTGGCAGGGCTGGCAGGGCTGGCAGGGCAGGGAGCAGCATCCTTCCTCCCCAGCCCGCTGGCTCAGCAGGGATGGCCGGACACCAGAGCAGAGCCGGGCTGAGCTCTTGTTTTCCCATCTCCGCAGCCAGAGGGGCCCAGGGCAGCCCCCGGGGCCCTGACCCGTGTCTGGAAGCCCTTGTTCAGCCGGGGCCAGGA
>WBMV01001927.1:399170-420801 GCA_013396655.1 Campylorhamphus procurvoides | reverse complement strand
ATGAGCGGAGCAGGGTGTGCGGTTTGGGATGCATCATTTAGCGCGGCCACCCTTCCTGTGCCGCTGCTGGCACAGCCCCCCCTGGGACAATCCCGGAGTGCGGGACATCCCTGCGGCTGCAGAGCTCGATGTCCCCGCACTGAGGTGGCACTGGGGGTGAGGGATGTCCCCACATGTGTCCGGGTAAGGACAGTTGTGCCGAGCGCTGCCCCCGTGCGCTGACCCGGGGCGGCTGCGAGTGGGGCTGGGAGAAGCAAAGGGCTGGATCAAAGAGGGACCACTCTGTAAACACACCCGAGCCCCCCAGCGCTCCCCTCGCCACCCCGCGGCGGCCGGGAATGGCTTTCAGGTGTCCCAGAAGGGGGTCGGGGGGAGCTTCAAAGGGGAGGTTCAAAGGGAGAGCGAGGGGGTCCCCGAGCGAGGGTGACAGTCCCTGGGGAGCGGCAGGGTCGGGGATTTTGGGGACAGGGTTTGGCAGCTGGAGGGGAAAGGTTCGGCAGCTGGAGGGGAGAAGGTTCGGCAGCTGGATGGGAAAAGTGCGATATGAGAGGAGTTCATGCCCTGCGGGGCTGCCACACTCAGCCTCCACTCCTTGTGCTGAAACCTCCGTTTTGTGAGTCCTGGCACTGAAGAATTTGGGTGCAGAAAAAAATCAAACAGGAAAATTTTTGAGGCGTTCTTATTTTCCCCAGTTTCTCTTCAAAAACGATGTTCTGTTCCCTGCCCTCCCAATTTTGATGGAACACTCTGAAAACAAGTTTATTTTCCATCTTTTTTAGGTGTGAGGGAGGTGTTGGCCACTTTGTGACCCGTGCCACCCCCCGTGTTACCTCGCCCTGGTTATTTGCCCGAGTCACGGGCCCGTGGAGCTTTGCCAGCACTGGGGCGGGTGTGGGTTATCACTGCTGAGCGTGTTCCCCGTGTCCCAGGGCTGTGGCATTGGCATGAGGTGGCACAACCCACACCAAATGTGAGAAAAAGGAGGAGATGAAAGTCATTTTATGCCCCGGGATGGATGTGAGAGTGTTTCCCCCTACCCTGGGATGCTGAGCGGGGGGTAAACACAAGGAAAGAGCCCCCGACCATGGAAAGGAGGACCTGAACCAGCCAGGGGCATGATGCAGATGACCAGGGTGAATTTGGGGTGCTGCTGGACCGTGCTGGTCCCACCTGCCGGGTGGAGACTGCGGCATCCCGGGGTGATGGGGCTGCTCTGGCAGCAAACACCTGCGGGGCTGGGCACGGGGAACACAAAGGTGAGGGGTGGGATGGAGGGCGAGGGGCTCCGAGGGTCACCCGGCCCCTTATCTCCGACACTGTTTGCTCCAAGATTAACCGCAGCCTGCAAGATGCGAAAGTCCAAGGAAAAGCAGGGCTGGGTCGGGAGGATGGGAGGCCTCTCCCCCTTCCCACGGCGGGATGCCCAGGCACTCCAGGAGGGCTGGCGTTTAAAGTCCAGGCGATTGCTGTGTGATTTACGACTCTTTATTGTTTCGTGCAAGAGCTGGTTAATGAGCAATGAGGGGTTGGGCAGGCGGCGGAGGGGGGTTCGTACTGGGGGGGTCGGGGCGCCCCCAGGGAAGGGGCTTCTCCCCCAGCCCAGCCCGGGAGGGGAGCAGGCAGAGAGCCCTGGGAAGGCCTGGAGAGGCCATTCCCAGCCCCCTCATCACAGGGACAGAGAAAATAACTCCTGGATCTTTGCCATCCTTTACACAGCCCCTGTCACTTTCAGCTGTTTCTCCACCACTTTCCAATCGCACCACTTATCGGTGAACCCATTTATTTGATAATCTGGGACTCGGACTTATCTCATGTTTTTGTTGTAAGTGATAACACTTCCCATCCTGCTGACTCCACCAATTTGTTTGGAACGGTGTAGACAGGGGGCAAGAGACACTCCCCTCCCCAAACCTGGCCTAAACCAGCTGGATTATGGCAAAACCTGGGTGAGAGGGAACCAGCTCTGCTTAGCTCCTTGTTCCCAAACAGTCGGCAGTTTCTGCCAGGGGAAGGGGTCTCACTGCAAACCTGGGTGCTGGAACAGTGAGGATGGAGGAAGAGGACTCCCTGCACCCCACGACCTCAGGGCTTTGCCTGCCAGGAGCTGCCTCTGACCTGCCCTTCCCACATCGGGTGCAGTGCAGCATAAACATTAACAGACTGAAAACCCCATATGTAAANTCCCAAACAGTCGGCAGTTTCTGCCAGGGGAAGGGGTCTCACTGCAAACCTGGGTGCTGGAACAGTGAGGATGGAGGAAGAGGACTCCCTGCACCCCACGACCTCAGGGCTTTGCCTGCCAGGAGCTGCCTCTGACCTGCCCTTCCCACATCGGGTGCAGTGCAGCATAAACATTAACAGACTGAAAACCCCATATGTAAACTCCAGGGGAAGGAGGGAGGGGAGTGGAAAGGTGAGCCAGACTGGCAGTGCCTCTTGGCAGTGCCTTGGGACGGTGTCACAGGGAATGGCAGTGCCTGCACCCTCGCCCTGGGGATATGCACCCATGCTAATCCTTGCTTGGTGCCTGGAGCATCCCAAATCCCTGCCAAACCCGGAGCAGGAGCAGGACCAAGCAGCCCCTGGCTGACCCCAGCCCTCCTGCGGGCCCGTGGCTCTGCCTGCCTGGCTCAGGGGCTCTGGGGCTCCCCTCCTTCCACCGGCATTCCCAAAGCTTTGATTCCTGCCTGGAGCAGTCCCTCAGGCCAGCCCGTCCCAGCAGGGTGACAAGCAGGGTCTGGGCTGCTCGGGCAGGGGGCGGATGGTGTGTGCCCCCGGGGTCAGGGCCCACCATCCATCAGTGCCCGGGGAGGGCTGTGCAGCCGCAGCTCCGCAGAGCCCGGGCCATGTGCTGCCCACAGGTCACCGCTGCGGGCAAAGGGCACTGCCCGGGGGCTCCGTGTTTGTGCTGGGAAGTGGCTCTGGAATAACAGCCCCTGCCCGGATCACCCCCTCAGCCCACCTGTGGGGTGTCCATGTGTGGGATGTGGAGGTGATGACAGCCCTGGATCTCCCATCCCTGCGGCTGGACCAGCTGGGTGTGACTCGTATTGTGAGGCATTTCCAGCACCCCTGGGTGCAGGTGCTGCCCTGCCCATCCCAGGAGCCACAGCCTGCCAGGAGAGCTTCCCTGCCCGGGGGCTGCCAGCATGGGATGCTCTGCTGAAGGTGTGGGATGCTCTCCTGGTTGGAATGCTCTCCTGTCTGTGTGGATGCTCTGCTGAAAGTTTGGGATGCTCTCCTGGCTGGAATGCTCTCCTGTCTGTGTGGATGCTCTGCTGAAAGTTTGGGATGCTCTCCTGGCTGGAATGCTCTCCTGTCTGTGTGGATGCTCTGCTGAAAGTTTGGGATGCTCTCCTGGCTGGAATGCTCTCCTGTCTGTGTGGATGCTCTGCTGAAAGTTTGGGATGCTCTCCTGGCTGGAATGCTCTCCTGTCTGTGTGGATGCTCTGCTGAAAGTTTGGGATGCTCTCCTGGCTNGCGGCGGAGGGGGGTTGGTACTGGGGGGGTCGGGGCGCCCCCAGGGAAGGGGCTTCTCCCCCAGCCCAGCCCGGGAGGGGAGCAGGCAGAGAGCCCTGGGAAGGCCTGGAGAGGCCATTCCCAGCCCCCTCATCACAGGGACAGAGAAAATAACTCCTGGATCTTTGCCATCCTTTACACAGCCCCTGTCACTTTCAGCTGTTTCTCCACCACTTTCCAATCGCACCACTTATCGGTGAACCCATTTATTTGATAATCTGGGACTCGGACTTATCTCATGTTTTTGTTGTAAGTGATAACACTTCCCATCCTGCTGACTCCACCAATTTGTTTGGAACGGTGTAGACAGGGGGCAAGAGACACTCCCCTCCCCAAACCTGGCCTAAACCAGCTGGATTATGGCAAAACCTGGGTGAGAGGGAACCAGCTCTGCTTAGCTCCTTGTTCCCAAACAGTCGGCAGTTTCTGCCAGGGGAAGGGGTCTCACTGCAAACCTGGGTGCTGGAACAGTGAGGATGGAGGAAGAGGACTCCCTGCACCCCACGACCTCAGGGCTTTGCCTGCCAGGAGCTGCCTCTGACCTGCCCTTCCCACATCGGGTGCAGTGCAGCATAAACATTAACAGACTGAAAACCCCATATGTAAACTCCAGGGGAAGGAGGGAGGGGAGTGGAAAGGTGAGCCAGACTGGCAGTGCCTCTTGGCAGTGCCTTGGGACGGTGTCACAGGGAATGGCAGTGCCTGCACCCTCGCCCTGGGGATATGCACCCATGCTAATCCTTGCTTGGTGCCTGGAGCATCCCAAATCCCTGCCAAACCCGGAGCAGGAGCAGGACCAAGCAGCCCCTGGCTGACCCCAGCCCTCCTGCGGGCCCGTGGCTCTGCCTGCCTGGCTCAGGGGCTCTGGGGCTCCCCTCCTTCCACCGGCATTCCCAAAGCTTTGATTCCTGCCTGGAGCAGTCCCTCAGGCCAGCCCGTCCCAGCAGGGTGACAAGCAGGGTCTGGGCTGCTCGGGCAGGGGGCGGATGGTGTGTGCCCCCGGGGTCAGGGCCCACCATCCATCAGTGCCCGGGGAGGGCTGTGCAGCCGCAGCTCCGCAGAGCCCGGGCCATGTGCTGCCCACAGGTCACCGCTGCGGGCAAAGGGCACTGCCCGGGGGCTCCGTGTTTGTGCTGGGAAGTGGCTCTGGAATAACAGCCCCTGCCCGGATCACCCCCTCAGCCCACCTGTGGGGTGTCCATGTGTGGGATGTGGAGGTGATGACAGCCCTGGATCTCCCATCCCTGCGGCTGGACCAGCTGGGTGTGACTCGTATTGTGAGGCATTTCCAGCACCCCTGGGTGCAGGTGCTGCCCTGCCCATCCCAGGAGCCACAGCCTGCCAGGAGAGCTTCCCTGCCCGGGGGCTGCCAGCATGGGATGCTCTGCTGAAGGTGTGGGATGCTCTCCTGGTTGGAATGCTCTCCTGTCTGTGTGGATGCTCTGCTGAAAGTTTGGGATGCTCTCCTGGCTGGAATGCTCTCCTGTCCGTGTGGGATGCTCTCCTGCCCATGTGGGATGCTGTCCTGGCTGGAATGCCCTCCTGTCTCTGTGGATGCTCTCCTGTTGGTGTGGATGGTCTCCTGCCCACGTGGGATGCTCTCCTGGCAGGAATGCCCTCCTGTCTCTGTGGATGCTCTCCTGCCCACATGGGATGCTCCCTGCCTGCCAGGCCGGGCTCACAGGGCATGAGGTGTCTGTGGACAGGCCAATGCAACACTGCTGTCTTTCCCTTGAAACTGTGCTTTCATTAGAACAGTTTGCAGCTCAAAGGTCAGCACAAAACCCTGGCTTAACTCTGAATCTCAGCTGCGGCATCCCCAGCCCTGCAACAAGGACCAAAGATTGTGTCCAAGCCCCCAGGGTGACAGTGGTGCCACCAGAGCTGCAGCCACCACGCTCTTCTGCAGAGAGCAAGTGGCTGGTCCTGGGAGAGGGAGCTCTGGCAAAGCCCAAATCCTGCGATCCAGGCAGGCTGGAGGAGACAGCCAACTCCTCCCTCCAAATCCCTCCTGTTTTGTCTGCGCTACAGCTGTGGGGAATGAACAGAAAGTGCTGGAGAAGGGATGGAGGGTCCAAATCTAATTTAAGTCAGCGCATTAGGCCAAGGGATTATTTGGCTCAGGGGGTGTTGGCTGCAGACAGGATCCCAGGGAAGCGCTCGGCATGGGATGTGGGGAAGAGCTACTGTTCCCCAGGCCTGGGTACAATGACTGTAATTAATATCAGGGAGGAATTAGGAAGGATTTGGAGACAAAATGGCCTGAGATTAAGTTAAACAGCAATGTGATCTCAGCTTTGTTAGAAATCCACTTCCTAAAGGGTCAGTGCTTTCTCACAGCAGCAGGGCTGGGTGGCCACCACGCACTGTCCCTCCTGTCCCTGCTCTCCCAGACAGCACTGGGACCGTGCAGAGCCCTGGGACCCCCCTCATCCTGCACCCACAGCCCGAGGCATCACCCACAGCTCTGGGAAGGGCTCAGGACTCCTCATGCAGAGGCTTCAGCTTTTCTTAGTGGCCCATCTTAAGTCCCCTCTGATGGGGGGCAGAGGAATCCTCTCTTCCTCCCCGGGGATCAGATATCAGGGGAATTAAGCAAGAAACAGGATCCAAATCCTCCAGTTCCTCTCTAAGCTGCCTCTTACACAATCAGGTGCCTCCAGGTTGGTCCCTGTGCCTGACCTGGCCTGTCCCCTGCCAGGGGTGTCACCCCCCACCCCTGTCCCTGTGTCAGGTAACACATCGGATCAGGAGGGTGACTCCTTTCTGAGATCAGAGAGATGATGATGCTTTGGGGGTCCAGTGGGATATTTTACAATCCAGGGGTTATTGGCTTCAGAAATCCCAGTCTGCAGGTCCAGTGGCAGGAGAGGAAGAGGAAGAGAAGGAAGAGGAGGAGGAGGAGGAGAAGGAGGAGGAAGGTGGTGCTGGGGCTGTTTTGCCCAGAGAAATCACCATGTTTGACCCATCCACCCTCTGGCATCGCTGTGACCCCCTTGGCTGCAGAATTAGCTCAGAGCAGGAGGAGAGGCACTTTCTGCTGGCCCTGTGCTCCTGGGGCTTCACAACCCCAGTTCCTGCAAGACGGGGCTGCAGGACCAACTTCCACATGTTGTTCCTGACCAATTTCCATGTCTCCCCTTGCCTGTGCCCATGTGCTCTCCCCACTGCCAGCAGCCCCAGCTCTCCCTGCCCTGGATTCCCTGGCTCCCTCCTCTCCACACGCCACTGCCCGGCTTGGCCCGGGCTCCCCTTCCCTGTGCCAAAGTCAACAGGGCCACGGCCCAGCCAGTCCCGGTGCTGACATTCCCCCCCAGCCCATCGACAGGTAGGAAATAAATAATGTTGGCGAGATAAACCGAGCAAACACAGCCTCCCTGCCACATTGCAGACAAAGTTTGCATAAGAGGTGGGTCCCTCCTGCCCAGGTGAGTCAGTGGCCAGGCAGGTGGGGCTGGAGGGGGGACAGTGCCCAGGGGCTGCCCAGAGATGGCACAGGGGGTGCAACACCTGCTTTTCAGCAGCTCTGCTCCTCTGTGCCCATAAATGATGATTTCTGCCCCATGGTGGGCACCCGTGGATCCATGTTCTGTTCTGCCTCCTCAGCAGACCCTGCTGCTCATTTCTGTGGGTCACCCACAACAGGGTGGGTGTCATGAGCCTTGGGTGGCCCCCCAACACCCCAAGAACTCCCTGAGAGATCAGAGAGTCGTGGAATGGTTTGGGTTGGAAAGGTCAATGAAGCTCTAGGACATTCCTTAAGATGTTTCAGAATGGAGACGTCTTATGAAGCCCTTGAACATTCCTCAAAATGTTCTATACACAAGTCATAGGAAGACCTGTGAAAGAGGCTTTAGAGTGGATTCCCCAAGATATAGAAAATTCCTAGGAAACTCTAGCATTGCAAGAAAGAATCAAGATGAAGGATTGATGATTTATCCTAAAATTCATAGGAAAAAATCCCATAGAAACTGCTGTCGTCTGGATCCCTAGAAAGGTCCAGAAATTTCCCAGGAGGTTTCAGGTGAAGAACTCAGTGCCCATCCTGACCCTCTTTACTTCTCTTTTCCACATGGGAAGCTGCACAGGGCTCGTGAGACACGACTTCCCTGTCTCGTGGAGCTCGACGTGTTGTTTGATTGCGATGGGCAAACACGCCATGGCACTTCAAAGGGCTCTGCCGGGGCCGGAACAGCTGCTGCTTCCAAGGGCTGGGAAAACTCCTGGGCCAGGCTCAGCCCTGGGCCAGGCTCAGCCCCACGGCCCAGTCACAGCAGGATTTACCTGGTGCTGATCCTGGCTGTGCTCTGGGGTGCTGAGCTGACCCAGGGAGTTGATATCAGGGGGGTGAGGAGTGCCACAGATCAATGAAACCATTTCCCACATCATGGGAAAAGCATCAAAGCTGTTTTCCAAGGATTGTGTTGCCATTTTCCCCCTCATTCCTTTGTAAACTTCTGTAGTTTTAAGTTCTTTGTCTCTTCATCCCCTTTTCCAGGCTGTGGGTCCTGGCCTGTTCTAACTCCCTCTGTACAGGCTCTACCCCAAACCTTGGATCAATGATATGGGGCTTTCCCCCACCATCTCCTCTTTCCATAAATCCACCAGAGCTGAGGAGCAGGAGCTCCACGGCAACAGATGAAGGAAATAAAGGACATTTTCTCTTTTGTTCTCTCTTCTGGCTCTAAGAGTTCTTAATATTCCACTTGCCTTTTTTGACTCTCGCTAATCGCTGAAAGGACGTCTTCAAAGAGCTCTCGGCAGCGTCTCCGGGATCCCTTTAAAACCCCGTAATTGCCGATACGGAGCCGCCGCCGTGCTCGGCCGGGGGAACGCTTTTCATGTTCATTACTGCGCAATTACGAGCAGGAAAGTTCATCTGCCATTTTATTGCTCTGCTCTGCACCATCATTACATTCCCCTGCAGTTCCTCAGTGCCTGCCTGAGTCATCTGGAGCCACATTGGGGCTCAGAGCTCTTCCCTCTCCGGGGTCATTTTGAGGGGCACCAGAGGAGGTCCCTGGCCAGATCCTGTGGGACCTTGTTGAAAGACCTCCCTGGTGCAGAAACAGGCTGTTCATACAAAATTCTGCCATCCTTAACCAGCGATTAACACACAAGACCTTCCCATTTAACCTGGGCAGCTCTCTTGCCTCACCAGCCTCACCTGAACGACCTTGCGGAGAACTTGAGAAACCCCAAATGTTGCAACGTCTGCGTTCAAAGTCTGTTCCAAGAGCTGAGCTCAATTACCCTAATGGAGCTCATGTTGCAGCAGGGCTGGTGTGGACAGACCTGGCCCCAGGACTGCCCTGGCTTGGTGCTCATCCCCTTCCCTCCTGGAGCATCTGGAGCTGGAGACTTGGCAGGCCTCTGTCCCAAGCTGTGCATGAGCTGAGTGACCTGGAAATTCATGTACAGCTTCAGCCCAGCCATGAGGAGTTGGGTGGTCCAGGATGATCCTTAGAATCATGGAATTGGTGAGGTTGGAAAAGCCCTCCAAGGTCACGGCGTCCAACTGTTCCCCCAGCACTGCCAAGGCCACCACGAACCCATGTCCCCAGGTGCCACATCCACACAGCTTTTAAATTCCTCCAGTGGCAGGGACTCCACCACTCCCCTGGGCAGTTCTGGCAGGGCTGGACAACCCTTTTCATGAGACATTTTCCCTGATATCCAACCTGAACTTTCCCTGGCACAATTTGAGGCCATTTCCTCTCATATGTCACTTGTTCCCTGGGAGAACAATCCCCCACCTGGCTCCCCCCTCCTGTCAGGGACTTGCAGAGAGCCAGAAGGTTCCTCCTGAGCCTCCTTTTCTCCAGGCTGAGCCCCCCCAGCTCCCTCAGCCTCTGCTGCTGCTCCAGCCCCTTCCCAGCTCTGTTCCCATCTCTGGATGCACTTCAGCCCCTCCGTGCAGCAGCACAAGAACAGCAGAAGGTAAAGGAAGGCAAAGGGGGATTTGGGAAAAGCTCCTTGAGCATGACAAAAGCTCTGAGGTGCAGTTGATGCTCCTCAGTCCTTCAGCCAACACCCCACCAAGGTTGGACAGCTGGGAGGGAGGGGGTGACCAAAGGGCCTCTTTCTGTCCAATTTTTCTCCCTTCTTGAGTGAGGAGCTCGACAGGAATTGGCTTAAAGTAAACAGAGGAGTCCTTGGGCCAGGCTGGGCAGGGCTGGCAGGAGCTGCTGAGGTTGGTGCTGCCGTGGACAGGGAGGGTGAGGCGTGGGATAGTTCCCAGCATCCATAGGATGTTAGTTTTCAGACTTCATCAATAAGACTCTTCTCCTGCGGCTCCCCAAAATGTTTATGAAAGAGATACAGGAAGGGAGGAAGATCAAACCTGCTCTGGCAAGGCCTTTCTGGCTTTATCTGTGGTTTATGAGGTGACCAGACCTTGGCGGCTCCGTTTTAACTTGTTTTGATCTGGCTGTGCTTTATGACTATTATTCTGAAATGTTTTGACAGGCACAAACCTCACCCGTCTGGGCTCCTCTGCGGGAGCTGCATCTCCCAGTCCAGGACCACACTGTCCATCTGAGGCCAGGAACCTCCCCCACAGCCTGCATTTTCCATAAAAAAGAAGGATAAAGGAGATAAAGGAGAGGAGGTCACGGGGGAGATGATGCCATCCCTGAGGATGCTGAAACCACATTCACCTGGGAGGACTTGACTTGCTCATGGCCCTTTGTCTGTTCCAAGTGTTTGCAGCCTTTGTCTTCATGGTGCTTGTTGGTTGTGGGGCTTTCCAAACCTTGGGGATGGTTTTCCAACAGATGTTTGGGTTTTCAAGTTGGGCTTTTATTTTCCCCCCCCAAAATTGTCTTTTGTTTGCACACGTTTGGTTCTTTTAGTTAAAAAAATCCCAGCTGCAAACCACATTTCTGGGAGGATAATTCCTTTGTGTTTTCCATGGAAATGGGAACGTTTCAATAAATCATTCTCAGTCTTATTTAATTGTTTTGGTGAACAATACTCGGAGCTGCTGGCTGGATTTGGAGACAGGTCAGATGTGCCCATTCACAGGGATGGGGGGTGAGCTGTGCTGGGCTCTGCCAGGGCCGAGGGAGCTGCAGGGCCATGCTGGGAGCAGAGACAGCACCTCTCCCACCTCCTGTTTACAGCCCCTCCAACCAGGGCTCCAGCTCAGAGGATGGAGTCCTCAGGGCTGGAACCATGGGGAAAATAATCATGGAATTGCAGAATGATTTGGCTTGGAGGGACCTTAAATTCCATCTCATCCCACCCCCTACCAAGGGCAGGGACACTTCCACTAGACCAGGCAGCCACGGCTTCTCTGGGCACCCTGTGCCAGGGCCTGCCCACCCTCACAGGGAAGAATCCTTCCCAATATCCCATCCAGCCCTGCCCTCTGGCACTGGGAAGCCATTCCCTGTGTCCTGTCCCTCCATGCCTTGTCCCCAGTCCCTCTCCAGCTCTCCTGGAGCCCCTTTAGGCACTGGAAAGGGCTCTCAGGTGTCCCTGGACCTTTCTCTTCTCCCAGCCTGGCTCCAGAGCAGAGGGGCTCCAGCCCTGCAGCATCTCCGTGGCCTTCTCTGGACTCTCCAGCAGCTCCAGGTCCCCGTGCTGTTGTTCCAGGGCTGGAGCAGCTCTGCAGGGGGGTCTCACCCGAGGGGCAGAGGGGCAGAATCCCCCCTCTCACTTGCTGCCCACGCCGGGGATGAGCCCAGGGCACAGGGGGGTTTCTGGGGTACCCAGGGCGGTCCTGTCGGGATAAGCGCATCCCTGTTGCTGGAATGCTGGCAGCGCTTTATTGGGATGAAGGACCTGCTGCCGGTAATTAGGGATGTGTTGACACCCAGAGCCCGGTCTCTCTCCTCTGTTCACTTCTGCTGATGGACTAAAACCGCCCAGCTTTGTTATTCGCCTTGCGGAGCGACGTGTGGGTGATTAGAAGATGAGTGTAAAATTGCCTCCTGCTAATTTATGCAGATTTCCTCCCTTTTCCCCGGCGCTGCTGCCCGTTCCCCTCCCGGCTGCTCCCACTGCCGCCCCCAGCCCTCTGCCCCCCCTTGGCAATGCCCTGCCTTGGGGATGCCCCTCTCCCTGGCATCGAGAGCCCCGTGCCTGGAATTTGGGGTGCCCCTTGGGCATGTCCAGCACCCTGCGGCGGGATGTGGGGCGGAGGCATCCCTGGTTCTCTGCATCCCTGCTCCAGGCCAGGTGGAAGGAGGACCGGCCCAGGTGTGAGGAGGATGGGCAGGCAGCGAGCTGTGGCTGCGTTTGCATCTCAGTGGGTGTTTTCTTCATTAAAATGCTGTGGGAAGAGGTTCCCTCCCCTGCCTCCGTGTTTGTTGCTGCTCAGATGGAAGCAGGAGCCCTTTGTCAGAGGGAATGTGAAGGAGTTTTGGCTGGAAGGGCTTTCCGTGGGCTGGTGAGGACACGTGGGGATCCGGCCGTGCCAGCTGCCCACCGAGGCTCGGGGGGCGAGGGCAGCACGGAGCAGGGCAGGGCACTTTTGGACAGGGTGGGTTTGATTTGGGCTGCCCCTTTGGCCAAGCTCGATGTCTCTTTATGGCCAAAGCCGTGCCCTTGTCTGTCACCTGCATTTCTGAGCTCATCTCTCCAAAGGACCCCTTTGCCCCCCGTATCTCCTGTGGGCGGGTTATTGCCGGGAATTATCGTCTGCCTCGGAATTGCTTTGATCTGCTGCTCATGGGAAAAGAAAACATGGGGTTTCTCCGTCTTTATTTTATTTTAAGCATCGTTTATCAGCGTAGCAGCACTTTTAGGTGAAGGGATGTGCGGGCAGGGCCCCACCAACCTCCCACCCTCTGAGCAAAAGGCTCGGTGGCATCCGGGAGAGTGGGGGGGCTCGGGGTGGGGGTGGCAGGGCCTCTCCGTGCCCACCTTGGCACAGCCGGGCACCCTCCGGGCTCCCAGTGCCTCCAGGCAGAGCTTATCGGGGCTGGACATGCCTTGGAGGCAGCGCTGAAATGGATGCTGCTCACTGAGCTCCTTAATTGCTTTTAGTTGTAGACTTATTAAAGAACAAGATTTAAATAACGTCAGGGGGAGGAAAAAAAACACCCTCAATAAAAACGAGCTGAAGAGGGAGCAGAGAAGCTTCCCGTGGTGCTGAGTGGAGTTACGGTGAGGAGTCATCAGCTTCCAGGTTTCCTATTTTTCCTCCAAATCTGCTTTGAGTTTAAGCAAATCCCCGAAGATTGCCCATGAATAGTCATGCGGGAGCTGCCCGTGCCTGTGCTCCAGCCTGCATCCCAAAAAATGAGCTTCCTGGCAGGGAGGAGATGAGAAAAAGCACCCGGTTTCCCTTGAATATTCCTTATTATTCGGGGAGGACTTGCAGACACTAGTTGGTGCTTGTGCTGAGATCTGATAGGAAAAGCAGCGTTTGCCCAATTATGGAGTGGAAAAGGTAGCGGGGGGTCCCAGCCAAGGGCCGGGCCCGGGCACAACCCCCCTGCCAGGCAGGGAGAGCTGCCCCTGCCCCGCTCCTGGCACGGCCCGCCTGCCTCTGTGCGTGTGGGTGTCTAAATCAGAGCAAAAAAACCCATCATGTTTACCTGGGGGAAATCCAGGAGCGAAAAGAAGCCAAAACCCCTTGGAAAAACTACCCTTGATCCCCCTTTGGCGTGTTCGGGGGGTCGGGGAATGGGAGATGAGTTCTGGGTGTGCCCTGATGGGGATGGAAGCAGATAAAAAAGTTCATCGCAAGAAAACAGGCGGGAAAGGGCCTTAGGAGAAGGACTCGGTGCTTCTCCTCGGTGCTGATCGGGGTCACACCTGAGTTTGGGAGATGGAGCTGCAAATCCCAGTGTGAGCCAGTTGCTCTGGGCACGTCCTTGTGCCGGGGGCTCTCAGAGGGATGAGGGATCACTCGGGGACTGGAATTTGCCGGAATTTGCCGAAATTTGCCTCTCCTTTTCTTGGTAGAACAGACCTTTCCCGAGCGAGGTTTCTAGAAGCTGCTCTGAAGCTGCCATGGAGATTTCAAACACCAAGTTTGAAATGCAAAGCCATCGGGCACGTGTTTCTTCCTCCTGTATCCAATAGTCCTACCGGTCATCCCTTTTGCCTGCATGGAATGTCTGATGGAAGCAGGGAACTGGTGGAGATGAAGGGAGGAAATAGCTCAAAGAGGAGGGAAATGGGAAAAAACGGGAGAAGAATGGGATGGTAAAAGGGAAAGAAATGGGAGAAGAATGGGATGGTAAAAGGGAAAGAAATGGGAGAAGAATGGGATGCAGCAGGGCAGGAGCTCCTGCACCTTTGGAATCAAATGGTCTGGGGTCGAGGTCTCCGTGCCCTTCACTGAACCCAAAACCACTCAGCCTGAGCCCAGGAATGCCACTGTCCGTGTCTGAAGCTGGGCAAAACCAGGGAGAGCAGGGATGTCCCTTGGCTCACCGGGGTGTCCCTGGGCTCTGGGGGTCTCCCTCTCTCCCAGGGCTGTCCCTGTGTTCTCCTCGCAGGGCTGTGGAGCTGGAATTGCTGCTGGAGGCGGGCGGGAAGGGCTCTGGCCGCACCGAGCCGGCCCCTGCCGTAGCTGCAGCTCGTTAAACTCTGGCTGGAGGCGAGAGAGATCCCTCGATAAAGATGTGAAGCGAAATCGAGGGTAAGTACAGTAATCTCCCAACTTCCCACCGGGGTGTGAGCGCTGAGGTTGTAAATAGGCTGAAATCAAAGACTCATAAACCATGCAAATTGCTCCGTGTGTGTTTGTCTGTCTCCTTCCCATGTCTTTGCCCCTCACCTCCTTCCTCTGAGTCTCTATCTTTCTATCTCTCCTCTTTCCATGAGCTCTGCTCTGCTCCCGACGAGCCTGTTCGGGCGAGGGTGGGAGTCTTTAAAAGGCATTTTTGTGGTTCTGGGCAACAAGTCAAAAAAAAAATCCTTTTTTTTTTTCCCTGCCACCCTGCCCCCTTCCCGTTCCAGACTCAGGGACACGTCACCCCAAACCTACCCAGCCATCAAAATAAACATTAATTAAGATATTTCCAGTGATGTTCCCTGTCACAAATTACCAGCCCCACAAAGGCAACGTTGCAACTGCTCAGGATGTCAGTTTATCCCGATTGCTGAGATAAAGGTGAATTTCTCCGCTTTCCTCTTCTGCCTTTCAGCTCGTCCCGCTCCGTGCCGGGAACCAGCGGGGCTGGAAAAGCAACGGCACCGTCCCCATATCCACGGGATGCGTCCCGAAAACCTGCAATGTCCGTGTGTACTGAGGCACCTCGACCCACATAAACAGGAGGATTTTAGAGTGTTGAGCCCTGTGGGAAATTGGGGTCCCCTCCCGAAGGCCAGGGTGGGTGGGGATGGGTTCTGCATGCAGGGTGGCACGGATGTGGGGATGCAGAGGGATGGGGATGATGGGATTTCGGGATTCAGGGATGCAGGGGTAGGGGGATGATGGGATTTCGGGATTCAGGGATGCAGGAGTGCAGGGGTGCAGCAGTGTAGAGATACACGGGTGCAGGGGCACAGTGCACACAAAGATATGGGAAGCAGGAATGTAGAGATGGAGGAATGCGGGGATGCAGGGGTGTAGGGATGCAGGAATGCAGGAATGCAGGGATGTAGGGATGCAGGGGTGTAGGAATGGATGAATGCAGGAATGTAGGGATGCAGGGGTGTAAGAATGGAGGGATGCAGGAGTGCAGGGATGCAGGGATGCAGGGGTGTAGGAATGTAGGGATGCAGGAGTGCAGGAGTGCAGGGATGCTTGACTGTAGGGATGCAGGGCCACAGGGATACAGGATGGCAGGGGTTCAGGGCCACAGGGATGCAGAAGTGTAGGACTGACGGGGCATGGGGTTGCAGGATGTAGGGGTGCAGAGTACAGGAATACGAGGGTGCAGGGGTGCCAGGGTGCAGGAGGAGGGGTACAGGGTGCCGGGTGCTGGATCCCACTGTCCCGGGAAGGCAGCGTGGGCCGCCCGGCACAGCCCGGCTGGCAGGAGCCGGAGCTGGCAGGGCAGGGTGGGGAGGCAGGAAAGGGAGCCCCGCTCCTCCTCCCCTCGGGGAGAGCTGTGGCTCTCGGCGGGAGGGTTGTGAGTACACACAGACTCTCTGGAGCCTCCCATGTAAATCCTGGCAGGACCCAGCCAGCTCTGAGCTCATTCACGTGAGATCACCGTCTGGGTCGGGGCACCGCGGGTAGGGACGTGCTGGGATCTCTGCGGGACCCTGCCCGGGGCGCTGCCCTCCAGATGGGAGCTGGGACAAGAGCTCAGCCCACCCAGCCCCTGTCCCTCCAGGTCCCTCTTGCAGCAGCATCGGGGCCATGTGACCACACAGAGCATTCCTCAACTTCCTCCAGCCAGGAGGAACCCACTGTCCTGCCGAGACACAGGGGATGGGAGGTGGGACACTGAGCATCGGGTCTGGCACTGGGGATGGAAGATGTGGCACTGGGGATGGAAGCTGTGACCCTGGGGGTAGGAGATCTGATCTTGGAGATGGCAGGTCTGGCACTGGGGATGGCAGATGTGACCTGGGGACAGTGGCTCTGGCCCTGGGGACAGGAGCACCTTCGTTTTCCGGCCGGTCTGTGGCCGTGGGGAGCGATCCCTCGGGCACCCCACGGCAGCGCCGTGTCCCGGCGGGGCCTCGGGGCTCCCGGCAGATTCCCCCGGGGAAGGACACAGCCCCAGGTCACCTTCTGCTCCCTCGCCACCCTCCAGCGCTTCCCCTTCGCTGTCCGAAGCTTGCGGGAGATTTGCATGCGGCGGTGACTTCCCCTCGCCGCTAGCGCTCCAAAGAAAACAGCTCCATGTGTTTGCAGATCTCGGCTTACATACCATTCCTCCCGCTCCTGCTCCTTTTTGGGGCTTTTCCTTCTTTCTCTGCACCAGTGACCTGAAAGTGCCCTCTGTGTTTTCCCTGGGAGAGGTGGATGAGAGCAGCCCCGGCATAGCTGCATATTAAACCCGAGGTGCCGCTGCCGCTCTCCCCCTCCGACAAGTTTTTAATCGCTCGCCCCGCATAGATCCGATTAGATTTATTTTTCTTCCCCCCCACTAACAAACCCGTGGAGTTTCCTGTGCCCCTTCCCAGCCCTTCAGGCCCCTTTCATGTTTCCCTGCCTGTGGAAAGGGCTCCCGGCCCCGCGCACCGGGAGAGGGGTGGGAATTTCAGCGACAAGCCGCTTATCTTCCCTGCAGGGTCATTAACGTGTGGTTGTGCCACGAAGGGAGATGTTCGGGAATGACCTGGGCACTGTCCCCTGGGACACTCCTGCTGGCACCTCCTGGCGCTGCCAGCGAGCTCTGCACGAGTGGGGACATCGCTGCCGTAGGTATTTATATGTTTTTATATATAAATACATTCACATCCGTATATAAATATAAATAAATACATATGTATCCGTGTATAAATATAGAGACATACACATCTATTTGTATACTCCGTGATCTTTGTGGGTCCCTTCCAACTCAGCATATTCTGGGATTCTGGGATAAATACATATATATTCGTATATGTACATATAAAAATAGATATATATCCAACTGTATATACATAAATAGTTTTTTCCCCACCATATTTCTGTTGCATTCCACCACTGTGCCGTTCAGGGCTGCTCCCATTCCAGCCAATTCGAGGCATTTTCATCACATTTTCAACAATATTGTTCCAAGACTTAGAAACAGCTCCCCGGCCCATCTCACCTCTCACCATTACCCTGAAAAGAGCAAGGTGATCCACTCCTGGTGGGATTTTTTAGCATTCAGGCTCGGGTTTTTGGGAATTCGGGGGATGTTCACACCTGTCTCCCCTCCACTGCCCTCACTGCATGTTTAGGGTGATGCCAACACCCTGGCAGGGATTTTTCCTGCGGTTTTCCACGTCGCTGCCCCGCGCCTTTGTCAGACCCCAAACTGCTCCCTGCCCTTATCCAGGGCACAGCCCAGGACAGGGATCTGCTCGGGGATGGGGGATGATGTGCCCTGCCCTGGGGAGGAGCGGGAGGGCCGGGCTGGAGGCAGAGCCTTGAGTTGAGCCTCTCACCCATTTCTGCGGCCTCATTAATTGAAGCCAATATTCCTTCCTCCCCAGAGCTCCGGATGAAAGGGAGCAGCTCCCCTGAAGATGTTTAAGCATTAAGCCTCTCCTCCAGTTCCATTAAAGCTCCTGATTAAAGTGCTGGACTCTGGACAATGCTAAGTGCTTTCCTGAATAAGGTTCCCTGACTTCCCAGTGCCTGCGGCTGCTCTCCCAGCTCCCGCTTTCTCTCCCCTTCCCCGCAGCCCAACCCCTTTTCAGCCACCTTTTAAATTTTCTCTTTCTTGCAGGGTTTTATTCTTCTTATTTAATTTTTTTTAAACCCCCAAATCCATGAGTGGCCACTTCTGAAAGTGATAAAAATCTTATTCCCTGCCTTCGGATTTTTTTTTCCAGGCAATTGTAGCTTGCAACACCTTAATTATCGCGTCTCTGAAAACTGGTTAAAGATTTTAATACTTCCTTCCCTGGCCCATTATGCAGCGACTTCTCAGCCCCATAAAATGTGCCTCTGGAGCCCGATGGCCTCGTGCTGCTGCATTTCCCTGCTCTGTCCTTCCCAGATGGATCCAACCCCCCCAGCTCCCCCTTTTCCGCTCCCCCGGCCCCCCGGGCAGGTGGGAAGCGCCAGATTTTCAGGTGGAATATGGGCTTTTTAATTGAAATCCTCTGACACAGCCAGCAAATATGTTGCATCATTTTAATCAGGCAGCACATCTGCAGAAGGTGCAAGTTTCCCGGAGCCTGAGCGCAGGAATGATGGAATAAATCCCAGGAAAGGCGAATCCTTGACATCACCTTCACTGCTGGATTGGAGGCTCTGATTTCACTGCCTCCCTGGCACCCACCCTGCCTGGCTGGCTGCTCTTCCAGGGGTGCAAGGTTTGTTGGGAATTCGCGTCTATCCCATGTATCCCATGTCCTTAAAAAAAAAATTAAATCCCTGTGGTTTTGGTTTTTTTTTCTTTTTTTTTTAATGGAGATTTGGGTTAATCATGAATTTTGGCCCCATCTGTGCAAGGCTTCCGGTAAAAGCACTTCCAACTGCCAAGCCTTTTGGGATCCACGTGCCAGCGCGGTGGGATCTCCTCCCTTTCATCCCAGAAAACATCTCCCCAGCCCCACAGTGCCTTTGGGATAAGAGAAGTTTATTCCCCACCAATGTTTTATTTAGGTGAGTTTTAAATAACTCCGGTGCTTTCCTGGGGGAACCATCCGCCGGATTTCTGCACTAAGCACTTTTTCCTGGTGCTCAGCCTAAATTTTCTTTTCTTTGCTCTGTTTTATCCCATTTCTCTTTCCGCTAGGAAATGTCTCAGGTAATTTAAATGTGAAGTGGCTGTGGAATACATTCAGGGCTGCAGCTCATTATTTGATGAGGGTGTGATTGGGCTCAGAGAGACGGTCCCAGCAGGGGGGAGGAGGGGATGGAGAGCAGAGAATTTTGGGAGCGATGCCAAGGGATGTCCAGTCACTTCTGCCCCACCTTGTCCCTTTAGAATGCAGCAGGTGGGGTGAATTCCCTGGATCACCCCCAAAATGTCATTGTTGTTTTAAATGAGGTTTCAGGGGAGGTGAAGAGCGAGGAGAGGGAAGGCAAGAGAAGGGAGAACACACGGTCTGGGAATGGGATGTGTGGGAAGGGCGCGTGGATGTGACACGAGTCGGCTCCGGGACCCCAAAAAGATGAAGATTTGGGAATGAAGCCATGCCCTTTCTTGTCCCTCACTGGTTTTAGGCGAGAACTCTGGGGAGCACCAGGGCTGTGGGAGGCTGGAGAATCCCGGATTCCTCAGGGAATGGGAGCCTGGGGCTGTGTCACCCCGTGGGACACCGGGGATGGAGCCTGAGTGGGAGCTGAGTCCCCAAACCCCGTGACAGCCACGTGGGGACATCGCTGGGAGTGCTGGGAAGGAGCGGGGCAGGACAAGGGAAGGCAGGTGGGAATCTCCGTCGCTCCTGGTGAAAGCACGAGGATCACCAGCCACGGCCGGGATTTTGGACAAGGATGAGGTGTCGCTGTCCCCCCACCTGCCCCAAGCCCTCTGGGATATTGATCCTCTCCTGTGGTTCCTGGGGTCACTGGTGCAGCCGAGGTTGGGAAACACTTTCCACTTAATTTACTGTTTTTTTCCCAAGAACTATCCAAGGAATTGCCCTGGTTTGGCATCACCCATTTCCTTCCCATGGCTGGGTGGGGAGAGCAGGGTTTTGTCCTTGAGTGACTTTACCGGGTGAGCGTTTCCTGCTGTGGGGCAACACTGGGAAGGGGTGGGGAAGGGCTGGCAAAGGAGATCCTGTTCTCCCAGACCCATTCCCACCTCTCCAAGGTGTCCCACTGCCCTGGATAAGGCCTGTCCCCATTCCACGGGGCCTCTCCCACCTCTGGAGGGTTTGCTCTGGTGTTGCAGAGACATTCCAGAGTGGGCAGAGCCCCCGATCCGGGTTTTTCCCGGTGTGCCAGGTGTGGCCGTGCCACCGAACCTGCCATAAAGTGGCTCCCGGTGCCCTTTGGATCCTTGGCAGGCTCTGCCCACCCTGCCTGGATCAGCCGCTCCATCCCCTCCTCCCCAGGATCCCCAGCCCCACCAAACTGGTCCCCAGTGCCTCGAGGGGGTGGGCTCTGATCCCAAAGTGATCCCAAAGCGATCCCAAAGCGATCCCGAAGGGATCCTGTCACCTCCTCGCTGCGGGGGTTTGGGCAGAGGGGACTCGTGGGACAGAATTCCAAAGGCTTCCCGGGCTCTGGATCCCACCTGAGGCTGTGCAGGGAGAGCGGCATCGCCATGGCAACGGGGCTGGATGTCAGAGCGGGGATGGAGGGGCACGAGAGCGGGATGGGCAGGGAGAAATAGCAAATTTCTAATCATTTTTATTAATAAGAAACAAACTGACTCCAGATTTCTATTTTTTATATAATTTTCTTCATAAAAATTGAACCGCCCCGAAGGTTTTGTGACTTTTTGCCGGGGAAAGTGAAGGGGTTTGAGTTGTAATTTCAATTTTTTAATGGGAACGGAACCGACTTGGGAGGTTTCGCTTTATTTTTGTCCTCAAAAGTGACTTTTTTTGGTTTGTTTTTCAATTTTCTCCGTCAAAAGTTTGTTGGTTTCCTTTTGAAATCGAAAGGAACTGACTGGAGGGGCTTTTTAAAATTCTCGCCATAAAAAAGTGAACAGACTCGGGAGGGTTTTTTTTATTTTATTTTTAAATTTTATTAATAGAAATTAAACCAACTCCAAAGGGGTTTATTATTGAGTTTGTAATAGAAAGTGAATTGACTCCAATAATTCTCTTAATAGGAAGAAAATTAATTCTGGGCTTTGGGTTTTCCCTCCCCATGGCCCAACTAAAACAAAAAAAAACACATTAAAAATTGCAAAAAGTCCCCAAACCTCCAAAAAATATGAAAAAAATCTTACAAAATAATGAAAAACCCTCAGAAAACTTTAATTAAGGCTTTAAAGAAGATCCAAAACTCTGGAAAAATAAAATCCCTTAAAATAAAAAAACCCCTCAGAAATAAAAGTCAAAAAAAAAGGCCTGAAAACAATAAAAGAACATTTTAAAATCAAAAAAATTAAAAACCTGTGGAAAAGACACTTGAAAAAGATTTAAAAAGTCTTTCTCCCCCCCCAAAAAAGCGCCTTTTAAGAACACTTGGGAAAAAAGGGTGAAAAATCTTTTAAAAACCCTCAAAAGGATATTTAAGAACTTTAAAAAAACCCCAAAGAAAAGTAGAAAAAACTTTAAAATAAAATACAAGAAGGTCTGGGGGGGGAAAGTTCGAAAAGGAGGAAAAAAAGTTGAAAAAAAGGGGGAAAAAAGTTAAAAACGTTTAAAAAAGCGGGAAATTTAAAAAAATGCAAAATTCAAAGATTTGAAAAATTTAAAAATAGAAACATTTATAAAGAAACATTTTAAATTTGAAACATTGAAACATTTTACAATTGAAACATTTTAAATTTGAAACATTGAAACATTTAAAAATTGGAACATTTTGAAATAAAATAAAGTCAAATTAAAATTAAATAAAGTAAAATTAGAATAAAATAATATAAAATAAAAAACAAAATAAAAATTAAAATTAAAGTAAAATTAAAATAAAATAAAGTAAAATTAA